>PITA01005709.1:8079-66510 GCA_004023965.1 Spilogale gracilis | reverse complement strand
ACCCACCCCCGCCCCAGGAGCTGAGTCCCACTCCCTTGTGTGGAAAGAGCTCTCAAGGGGTTTCTGCAGGCGTGGGCTCGCTCTGCACAGTGGACCCTTCGCTGGCCCCTTGCCATGACAAAGTGGTTGGTGTCACCCCATGAAGATTAATATTTCATGGCAGAACCTACACTTTTTAAAACAGTTTCATTCAATTTATCTAAACTTAAGAAAAAAAACACAAAAAAATATGCATCCCCATGGTTTTTGGAGCATGATTTTATAGTAGCCAAGATTTAGAAACAGCCTGTGTGCACTAATAGGTGAATGGATAAAGAAACTGTGGGATATATGTTTACAACTGAACATTATTCAGCCATAAAAAGAATGAAATCTTGCCATGTGTAACAACATAGGTGGACATCGAGGGCGTGATGCTAAAGTGAAATAAGTCAGAAGGAGAAAGACTAATACCATATGATCTCTCTTATTTGTGGATTCTTTAAAAAAAAATTCAGTGGTCGGTAGCTTCAAAGGCTTTGGTTTTGTGCAGACATAGGCTTAAAATCCAGACTTCACCACTTAATACCTTGGCTGCCTGAGCCTCAGTTTCTTTATCTGTGGAATGGGTTTGTGGAGAATTGCTCTGGGATGAAATGAGATAATGCATTTAAGGCACTGAGTACTGTGCATGGCACAGAGTCCACACTTACCAGTTGGTGGCAGGGGCGTGGATCTCAGGACCATTTGAGAGAGGGAATTAGAAAGTCGGGTTTAATTTTAGACAAAGGCTGACTTACCTTCGATGCTGGGGGTGGCACAAGGGGTTGTGAAGCTCTTTGTGCCCGAGGGTTTTGTGGTTTAGCCTTTTTTCTTTTTTGGGAGGTGTAGGTCATGGAGCTAGAAGGCTTCTGTCTGTGCTTCTGCTCTGCTCACCCGGCAGCCGGTCCCAGGGCACTTACTTGCTCTCTGGGCTCCAGGACAGGCCAACCTCAGCCCCAGTCTCTTGCCTTGAGTTGTCATTTGTTGAAAGCAGAACGGCATGTTCTCTCAATAAGCAAATCCCCAGATGTGAGCCCGTTCGGGGCTGCCGCGTTTTTCCTGGTGGAATTCCTGACTTGGTGTGTTGTATTTTTTTAAAAACACGCCCGCTGCCTCCAAAAACCTCAGCCCGGGAAGAGAAACATTTCTCGTTGAATTACTGCTTTTTGAAATGGTGTCAAATTATGCCCCACTTTCATGGCCCAGATACGCCACTCTTTCCACTTACTGCTTTTGTGGAGAAGCCTGGTAGAAGGCAGAGTGTGGGCAGAATGTAGACCAGCCCTGACATGCTACAGATGGGAAACCGAGGCTCTGCGAGACCATGGCAGGGGAGGGGAACAGTGCGCTAAGTCAGTCTCAGAGCCTTGGCCAGACTCAGATCTCCGGATTCCTACCTGGTTTTCTTCCTCCTTCAACAGAGGTCACAAACGGGCATTCCGTGGCCATCTCTACCCCCCAGATGTGCTTTCTGTGGCCTCGGAGTTGCCAGTGCTTAAAAATCAGGCGAGTCCGTATAAAAGTCTTTCTGGCTTCTCTTGGGCCATTGGGAGATCTGCATTCCTCCATGGTGACGGTGGAAGATCGCCGTTGTTTGCCACAGGCCCCACCCCTCCCTCTAGCATCCCTGGACACTGGGGCCCAATGTCACTTGCCATCGTGGCGTTTCCATTCCTGGGTCTCTTCCGGCGGAATGAAGAAGAAAGTAAAATGTCTCTTGAACTTGTGTCTTTTTCAGAAACAAAGAACCAAAAATCAATTGAAGTGGTTACTTGTTTAAAAGCTAACGATACAGAGCATTATTTTTATCTTTTTGTAGCAGGGAAGAAAATTTCTATGACTTTAATATGCAAACAGAATACATCCATGTCAAAAATAGCCGGCCCCCTCCTCTCGCTGACCGCCTTCCCCTCTCTGTCAGCATTGCATTTGTGACCCCGGCATCCCAGGGCCACAGGCCCCACTTATTTTTTCTTAAGGAAAAATTCAACTTCTCTGACCTGAATCTGCCCCACTTCTCTGAAACCTGAAATACTATTAAACCGAGTTAATAAATTCAAAAAAGTTAAAATCTTCCATTGCTCAAGAAAGGACGTATGTGAGAGTGTGTATGTTCCTGTACGTGTGAGCGCGTGCACGTGTGTGTATATGATATGTTGATTTATGAAAGCGGATTGAGTTGGATGAAACTGTTCTTTTTCCCCTGACTCTGGGACTGGCATTTCTGGACTTCACTGTAAATTTGAGCTAGGGTGTGAAACCAACTGGTTTTCCCTCTCCTTTAATGGGGTATCAGCGAGCAAGACTCAGTTTGGACTCAGATTGCCTTTCCTTCGTTGGGGGGCATAAAGGGGAGTTCATAGAAAGAAGAGTAGGGATACCAAGTTTTCAAAATGATCATCACTTTCTTTCTAGGACAGTTGACCAGGAGAAGAGGGGCTGGCACTTTAGGGATGCCTGCTGTGTGCCAGGAAATCATGTGAAGATTGGCTTTCTGTTTTCCAAAGTGAGCTCTGGAACTTTTTTTTTTTTTTTTTAATATTGATGTGTTAATTTTTGTGTGTGTTAGGACAAAATAGAGAGAGATAGCCTAGAAAGCACATAAATGAGTTGTATTTCTTAGAGTGAGGCTTGATTTATCTAAGGGGGAGAAAGGATCTATTTGAAGAAATATGTAAATAGTTCAGGTGGTTGCAGATGTGACAGATCATGAATGACTAAGGTGATATGATCCTCACAGCCCTCAGGAGTGGTCAGGTGGTCAGCCCACTTCTACATCTGTAAACCCTCTAACACCTTGTACTTCCTCAAAGCACTTAAACTTGTCATTAAACACTTAATTCTGTAATGGCTTGCACAAATCTGTCTGACCCCTTGAGAGCGGGCAGTGCTTGGCCTTTCGCCGTTGTGTTTCCTGCACACAGCAGAGTGCTGGGCACACAGCAGGTGTTCAAGAAAGAACAGTACATGATCCCAGAGACCCGGGATTGAGTCCCACATCGGGCTCCCGGATCTGCGGGAAGCCTGCTTCTCCCTCTCTCACTCGCCCTGCTTGTGTTCCCTCTCTGGCTGTGTTTCTCTCTGTCAAATAAATAAAATCTTTAAAAAAAGAATAGTACATGGACGTCTGCAAAGTCGGAATTGCTGTCCTCGTTTTACGGATGAGGAGAGTGAGGTGCAGAGAGGCTAAATGGTTGACTTAACATATCGAATTCAGGATACAGCAGCAGCAGGATTTGAACTCATGACTCTTGGGCTGCATGAAGCCTGGGGACTTTTTGTCAAATAGCTACACATAGGACTTGGACCGTGACATCTGGCCCATAACAAAATGAGGGAAATGAGATGCATGCAGAGAATTTCATGAAGCTAGACTGGTTCAATTTAAAGAATAGTCTGTTATTTTAATTTTCTTCCCATTGAGGGTGCTGACATTTTTTTGTTTGTTTTTTGGGGGGTTTTTTGGACTGCAAAATCTCTTGTTTTTAAACACTTTACTTGACAAATCAAAATAGCCCGTTTCTGTGGGATTCCCCCAGGTTTTTCTTGTTTTTGAGATTTTCTAGTTGGTAGAATCCCAGAGTCTGAGAGTCCTCAAATTCCAGTCTCCTCTTGAGATGTAAACAGGTCAATCCCGAAATCCCTGCTCCCAGCCTCTGACTTCCCTCAGCTTCACTTCATCGGTTTCCCCTTCTGGGAGGGGAGAGCAGGTGTATCTCCCTCCCTCCCAGCCCCAGTGTCTCCAGGACTGGCCCCTGGACCTCTCCAGGTGGC
This sequence comes from Spilogale gracilis, assembly GCA_004023965.1. NCBI lineage: Eukaryota > Metazoa > Chordata > Mammalia > Carnivora > Mephitidae > Spilogale > Spilogale gracilis. Next base: position 62,715 of record PITA01005709.1, on the reverse strand, counting down.
CAGAGCCTGCCCTTGTCCAAGGAGGCCCGACCCACCACCCGTCTGGGAGAAACAGGAGCTGCCTGGATGCCTGTGGTTGACTAGCCTGTCTTCACGGGCTCTGCTCACCTATCTTGCCTTCAGCACAATGCACATTACCTTTTCTAGATCTCTCCTCTAGAGGTTGATTCTAACAAGCTGCCGAGCAAGGTTTGAAAGTCTGCCCCTGTTGCCCCCAGTCACTTCTTCCCAGCCTGGAAGCTGGCCAGCTGTCCACACCCTGTCCAGACATCTAACTGTAGCCCAACCTTGGCTGGCTTTTAACTGGGGAGCCTCTGGGGTGGGGAGGCTGTGCCAGCAGCTGTGGTGACCCGGGGACAGAAATATCCCACAAAGAGCTCGGAGATGAGTAGGTGAGACAAGACAGGCCCAGATGTTTAGTTTAGCATTCGAGGTTCTGTGTTGAGGGCTGGAGAATGACCTCTTTTTTTTTTGTTTGTTTGGGTTTTTGTTTTTGTTTTTTAAGATTTTGTTTATTTGGGAGAGAGAGAGAAAGAGGGAGGTAGGGGAGGGGAAAGAGAAGAGAGAGGAGCAGAGGGAAGAGGGAGGAGCAGACTCCCCGCTGAACAGGGAGCCCTACGTGGGTCTCAGTCACACGACCCTGAGATCATGACCTGAGCCCAAGGTAGACGTTTAAGCCCTTAGCCGACTGCGCCACCCAGGTGCCCCTGGAAAATGACCTCTTATGCCTGTTCCACACTTCACAGTTTACAAAGGGCATCCATGACTTATTCTGTCTCATTTCCATGTTTCGTCCTCTGCACTGGATGATGCCTGGCGGCCCATCTTCCTTTCTTTCCCATCCTTTCTGGTTCCCGCTGCAACGTCAGTCCATCATCTTACTCCCTAGTTCCGGGTGTAGACCTGGACAACCACAGCATTCCATCCGTCCACCCTCCGGGATTGTTCAGGCACAGGTTTGAGTTGAGTGGGTCTCTATCCTGGGCACCTGGCTCTGGCTGGCTAAGCTGGGGGCTGTGGCCTTGCTCTTGGGAGGCTCCTGGGATTAAACGGAGGGACATGATTCCTGATGATGTCACTAGAGCATCCGGACCCAGCTCTTCCTAAAGCTGGGTTAGAGAATGCCATGAATACCAGGGCTTATTCGATTATTTTTCATTTACTTAAAAATGTTTGAACAGACCTTTCTTCCCTAGCTGCAGACTAATACAGTCGGCTCCATTTACCCAGTTGCCCTGCTTCCTCTAATCATAATAAAACTCCATTTCATTTTTTAAAGCTCTCTTAAAAGCGTTTTCATAGCAATTGGACTCATTTCTCTTTGACGGTGTTGGCCTAATTTTGTCGATAAGGGATCTCAGGCACAGAAGAGGAGGGAAGAAACTTAGCTTCCCCCTACCCCAGGGGGGCACCCTCACCAACTTTCAGTTTGGGGAAGAACAGTTTTTGGTAACCAGGGCACCTGTACCGCAGGGAAGGGGAGTGCAAGGGGATTTGGTGCACAACCCGAGCAGGTGCTAGGGGCTCACAACTGCATGACAGAGCTGGGTAATACTAGCAGTAATTTTAGATACTGAAGAAAGTTCTGGATGGTGGGAGAGGAAATAGTGAGCTGCCATTACCCATGGGGAGTGGAACGGGGAAGGAGGGCGACTTTTATTTTTCATTTTGTATACTCTGCTGCACATTCGGAAAACTTATCAGGGGCATGGCTTGTTTTATATTCAAATAAACAATGAATTTTGCAATGTTACAGTAGGAAAATCAGAGCATCACATAGTGAATTACAAACCAAACACGAGGGGCACGTGGGTGGCTCAGTCAGTTGAGTATCTGCCTTCAGCTCAGGTCATGATCTCAGGGTCCTGGGATCGAGCACCATGCCAGGGTCTCATGCTCTCTCGCTCACTCTTTCTCAAATAAATAAAATCTTTTTTAAAAAACGGAACATGTGGGGCGCCTGAGTGGCTCAGTTGGTTAGGCGACTGCCTTCGGCTCAGGTCATGATCCTGGAGACCCGGGATCGAGCCCCACATCGGGCTTTCTGCTCGGCGGGAAGCCTGCTTCTCCCCCTCTCAGTCCCTCTGCTTGTGTTCCCTCTCTGGCTGTGTTTCTCTCTGTCAAATAAATAAATAAAATCTTTAAAAAAAAAAAAAAAACGGAACATGAAAAAACATGAATCCGTGAGCATATGCTAGTAACAAACACATAATTCAGTGAACAGGAGAGAGGGAGGTTTCTTGTCCACTGTGGAATGACAGGGGCCAGCTAGAAACATGGCAGAGTGCCGGGTTAGACATTTGTTATGATCCAGCGGTTCTGGTAAAGATTGGTCCGGTCGGGAATCATCCATGGACACTCAGTCTGGGGTAAGGGATATTGACAAGGAGTGGGGTATCCGCGTGCTCGTGAAGGCTCTCCCTGCAGGTGGCTTATTAATTTCAAGGGGGAGGATCACTTACCGTGTCATGGAGGCATCGGTCCAGTGACCGAGTGATCAGCATCAGCGCGATCCCCGAGGGAAGGTTGGACGTGACACTGTGAGAGGCTCACGCCATCCCCCCTGTAACATTCTGGCCAAGAACACATAACCAGAATAACCAGAATCTAATCATGAGGAAGCAGCAGAGGAGCCCAGAATGCAGAACATTCTTGTTCCAGAAAGGCACCTTATTCTTCGAAATGCCGGTGTCATAAAAGGCAGAGACAGGCTGAGGAACGGTTCTAGATTAAAGGTGCCTAAAGAGATAGGACCGCTGACTATGCACCTTATTCTCAACTGGCTCCTAGAGGGGAGGGAAAAAAGCACTATAAGGGTCATCAGTATTCAGGTGACAGATTGTAACACTGAGAGAGCATCGGGTAGGAATCTGTATCAGTGTTGAACTTGCTGATGTTGGTGATGGTCTTGTGATTCCATAGAGAGCATCCTTTATTTAGGGTACAGACACTGAAGTATTTAGGAGTAAAGGGCCTGATGTATGTAACTTACTCTGAAATGGTTCAGGAAAAAAATAGATGAGTGTGTGCATGTGTGTGTGTGTGAGAGAGAGAGAGAGAGAGAGAGAGGGAGGGAGGAAGAGAGAGAGGGAGAGAGAGAGAGAGAGGGAGGAAGAGAGAGAGGGAGAGAGAGAGAGAGAAAAGGCAATTGACAGATCATGTGAGATGTGATACTAACAGCAGGTGCATCTGGGTAAAAGACATACACCTGTTCTTTTTCTTCATAAGCTTTAAATTATTTCCAAATTTAAAATATTTTGAAATTACTATAAACAAAAGCAGTATATATCTGTCTGTCTATCTGTCTATCCCTTCATATATCTCATAATCAGAGTGGTACCAGGCATTTACTGAATAGTGAGACAGAGGCGCATTTTATGTCATTTACTCCTCAGAGATCCCCAACATCTGGCATCTGAGTTAACATGCTCCTCTTCACAGAAGATGAAACAAAAGCTCAGGGAGGTGAAGGTGCCCCCAAACCGACAGCACATCTGTAGCAAAAGCAGCATTCCCACATAAGCCCATCTTATCTAGAACATTCCCACACTCTTCCCTGCTAAACTGGTCAGTTCCAAAGCCTGGGCCACCTTCCACGTGAGGGTGTTTCAATGTTATACCAGTACAGCAATGGATAACGTGAAGTCACATAGTGATTTTTTAAAATCTCATTTGCATTCCCTTCCAATTCTTTTAAATCCTCAAGAAAGTTGCAGATTGCTGCTAGGTGGCTGTGAACACCAAACATTTGTTGGTTTTCACTGAAAAGAAAAGACAGTCACTAGATAGGCAATAGACTCTGGAGGGGTTGAATATCTTACTTATGGGTTCATCATGTTTATTCTTTAATTACCTGCTAGTTAGGGGCAGCATTTTATGTTTGCAATTTCAAAAAATCTCCTTTTTAAGAGTATTAATTTAAGTTTTAAAAACTGAGTCCATTCAAAGAAAATATTAAGGAAGTGACAGTAGCACCGTGTCAGGGACAGGAATATGATAAGAGTTTGGGAAAGACAAAGGTTTGAGCAGCTGCAGTGGCACCTGGGTAGCTCAGTTGGTTAAGCGACTGCCTTCGGCTCAGGTCATGATCCCGGAGACCCGGGATCGAGCCCCACATCGGGCTCCCTGCTCGGCGGGAAGCCTGCTTCTCCCTCTCTCACTCCCCCTGCTTGTGTTCCTTCTCTGGCTGTGTTTCTCTCTGTCAAATAAATAAAATCTTTAAAAAAAAAAAAAAAAAGAAGATTTGAGCAGCTGCAGATGGAAACCCCTCTGGAGTTCATGATGTTTGGATCAAAGTGACACTTCCCCATCAGCGGTCCCCACTTTCTTAACACTATCATTTAGGAAGGCCCTCATTGGGTCATTTTTGCCATTCCCTCGTCCCTTCCTTCAAGGCTGTCCTGGGAAGGGAACTGAGCCTTCTCTCTCTCACCGATATATGACAATTCCATAATGTGTCATGTCTCTAGTTTCCAGAACCTTGGAGGAATTGAGGTAGAGAAGTACTAGGCTAGAAATTCAGAGGTAAGTGGTATTAGCTCTAGGGCTTGTACACCAAATTATCATCACCCTAGTGGATTAAAACAACAGAAACTTATTCTCTCTGGAAGTGAGAAGCCCAAAAGCAAGATGTCAGCAAGCCATGCTCTCTCTGAGGCCTTACCTCCTCCCAGCTTCTGGTGGTGGCCCCCGGTCCTTGGCATTCTCCGGCTTGTAACTGCAATCCTCCCATGTCTTCTCCCTCCACATGGCCTTCTCCCTGCGTGTCTTCACATGCCTGTCTTCTTAGGACACCAGTCATACTGAAGGGAGGGCCCCCTCCTCCACTGTGACCTCCTCTTAACTGATTACATGTGCAAAAGACTCTATTTCCAAATAAGGTCACCCTCTGAGGTGCTGGGGGTTAGGACTTCAACAGATCTTTTTGAGGGATATAATTCAATCCATAACAGAGGCTTATTCAAAAACTCAGAGAGTGCGAAAGAAAGATCGATGGCTGGCCCCACTTAAGCACATCCACATGGCAGAAACACTGTCCGTGAAACTGAAAGGTAAATGACAAACTAGGGAGCATATTAGTGGCACCTATCACAGAAAAGAGGCTGGTTTTCTCTAACATGTAGAGTTCCTAGAAATTGATCAGAAGACAATAACAATAATTTCTTAGAAAAACAGATAAAAGATAGGAACAGGCAGTCCACAGAACAAGAATGTGGAAAGAGGTTCTGTCTCACTTAAAATGAGAGATATGCCATTAAAACCACACCCAGAAGATTGGCAGCGATTCCAAAGTCTGCTAACGTACTCTGCTGGCAAAGAGTGGAGAAGCAAACGCTCTCATCTCTCACTGGTCGGAGTGTGTGTCTTGAGGTCCTTTTGGTGCTCCTCCAGAGGCCAGCTCAGCAGGGTCTATGCAAATTACAGAAGCACTCCCCCTCTGACTTAGTGAGGCCACTTTTAGGACCCCATCTCAATTGTCCATGGGCAAAGTAGCATGTGCAAGTGTTTAGCATAGCATTATTTGTAACGGCAGAAGTTTGGGAACACAGCAGATGCTCAGACAGAGAATTGGTTCCAAAGAGTATGGTTTACTCCTGCAATGGACTACCATTGCACTGTCAAGTAGAATGCAGATACTCTCTAGACACTAATTTGGTTGAAACCTCCAGAAAAACATTACAAAAGGAAGTTGTATGGTATGCTACTTTTTGTTGAAAAAGAAAAATAGGAATAGAGTGAATAAGAAAGTACATGCATATTTGCTTCTATTTACATAAAACTTGGAAGGGGGGGTGCCTGGGTAGCTCAGTAAGTTAAGTGTCTGCTTTTGGCTCAGGTCAAGATCCCGAGGTTATGGGATCAAGCCCCGAGCTGGGCTCTCTGTTCAACAGGGAGTCTGCTTCTCCCTCTCCCTCTGTGCTCGTTTTCTCTCTCTCTCTTTCTCTCTCAGTCTCGCTCTCACTTTCTCTTAGAAAGGAAATTAATGAAAGTGGTTATGGAGTGAGAGTGGAATGGGAAAGAGACTTTTACTACATTCCTTCATAATTTTCATTTTTGAATCACATGGATGTAGAACCTGTTTTAAAAAGTAATCAAAATCGAATGTGAGTCCTCGGTAGGCGAAAGCTTACCATGTTTTGCTGCATGTAATTGCTTTGCACATCCTGAGGTCTTTATTTTTACTCTGGGAGAGAACGTGTGCCATGGGATACCCAAGACAAGTAAATCAGTGCAGGTCACCTTGTGGCCCACAGTGGATAGATGAGCAGAATGGGAACCCTGTGTCTTGGGCAAGGAAATGGGCCACCTTTACTTCAGTCATTTTCCTTTTTGGTAGCCAAGAAGTGCCTTGGAGAGGTAGCCTCTTACATCGTGGTTGTCCTAACTTGAGTTTGCCGACACATAAGATGATCTGAAATTCAGCGAAGTGTGGGAGCAGAGCTGGTGCTATGTGCTTGGGTTGGAATCCGCTAAAGCCTCTTTGCTCAGTCAGGAAAAGCTTACCCAGATGCCAGTGTGCACAAGGTTTTGTGGAAGAACAAGTGCTTAGCGAATAGGGTGACATACGAGCTCCCCCCTACCGGGATTTCCCACCACGACATGGCAGTGGCTAAGTACCGTAGCTTCAGAGCTGAATTCCTGGCACACTTGGCCTCTAACTGAATATGTGACCTTGGGCAAGTCACTTAACTCCTTAAACCCTAGGTTTTGTCTTCTGTGAAATGGGTATGTTGATAGTACCTCTCTCCTACGGTTTGTGAAGATCAAATGACATAATATAGGTATGCACACACAGTAGGATTTCAAGCAAGAGAACACTTGCAATTACTACAAATAATATTAACAGATAATACTTATGTCATGTTTGCTGTGCTGTGGGGACACTAGACCCTTCACATATATTTTAATTATCCTCATTGTACAGATGAGTAAATTGAGGTACAGAGGTTATATATCCTGTCCAAGATGATACAGCTCTGTAGTGGGGACAGTGGGATTGGGACCCAGGCGGTCTTGCTCAGACATCACTCTTCTTGGCTTCATTGCTCTGTTGAGTAAGTTCAGGGACAGAAGTTTGAATGGACAGGAAAATGGGAACCAAAAACTGTCAGCAGAAGTCTTGTGGGGTCTTAAGGCTCTGAACTTTCCAGTACTGCTTTGACCACTCCATTTTTGTCAAACAAAAATGACAATGACAGCAGAAGTAACATCTGCTATTTACTGAGCACCTGCTAGGTGCCAAATACTGTGAAGGGAGTCTTACACATCTCATTTTATCCTCAGGGGAGCCCTTTGTGTAAGTATGGTTGTCCCCATTTTATAGAAGAGAAGACTAAGGTTCAGAGAGGTTCAGAGTCTCAGGCCATCAGTAAGGGGCAGAGATCATATCGGAAGCCAAGTCTCATTGATTCCAGAGTCTGGATCGGTCACAACCCCTTGGTCTGTGCCCTTGGGAAGCTGACTCCATGTTGAGAGCTCTTCTTTGGGTAGCGTCTGCCACACCGCTGGGCATATACAACCGCTAGTGCTTGGGGTGGTGATGTTACATTTGGTCTTGAAAAATTGACCTCAGCCATGCCAGGGTCTCCCTTCCTTCCTCAGTCAGGAGGCAGATGGGAAGGGGGTCTTCCAGACACTGCTTTGGGGAAGGGGTTCCAGAAGGTTGTGTGGCCCGGAAGCGGCTCCGTGCTGATGTCAGTGGCCTCTACCTCCGAACTACGAGCAAATTCTTCCCTCCAACAAGAGCACATTGTGTTCTGGCCCTGCTCTCCCACCCGGGCTACTTTAAATGCGGATCCTGCTGCCAATAGCTACTTTTAGCAAGGGCAGACTATCATAAGGAGAGAAACATACGAGAAAATAGCAAAATGGAGGCATTGTTCCTGAGGGTTTGGAACAGGCTCAGGGAACTGTGGGGTGGGAGAGGCCTGGAGACGTGCTCTGCCATCACAAATAAGTCGTACAAAAAATAATAATAATAATAAAGTCACTTAAAGTGTTTCCTTTAAGCCGCAGGAAGGGAGGGCTGGCAGAACTCATTCTCAAAGGGTCAGGATCCCATAGTCCCATGGACCCTCATCTGAGGGAGCTGGGAGATGTTTGCAGAAGAAAATCACATGTGGAGGCTGGAAGGAGCACAGTGAGACTGGTGGAGTGATCGTGAGGGAAGGAGGGCAGAATAAGTATGTGGCTTGAGAGAAGAGACCCTTTTTTGAGGAAATTAGAATTCTCAGGAATGAGCTAGGACCATATGAGTAAAGGACACAAGGACAGTTCCAACTAGTAAGAGCTTCTCATGCTGGAGGTTGCTTCATGCAGTAATGAGTGGACCGTCCCTAGAAGCATTCAAGCAGACCCAGGGTGATTTACAGGGATGCCAGCATTAATAAGCTAGGATGCAGGACTTGAGCAGAGACAAACACTGGTTCATGTGGCAGGCCAAAGGGGCTTGAGTGGTGAGGTTTTAATCCAGAAAGTGAAATTGATGTTTATTTAAAGGACTGTCCTTTGAGACTGTCCCCTTCTTATATTTGGGTGTTTCGTGTTTCAGTGTCCTTTATAAAATTACCAATTTGTGAAGTGTAAAAGTCTGGAAATATCAGGTTTAGACAATATCCAAGTCTTTTCTACCGCTAAGATTCTGTGTTTCTAGGAAAATATGCTTCTGATTTGGGTGAAACAGGATAAGACTACGAGTGTAAAATCAAGCCTAAAACTGACACATCAAGAAACAGCCATGTCAGCATATTATTGAGAGATGTGGAGCTCATTACCAGAAAGAACATCTAAAAAACTTGACAGTGACTGCCCCTGGAGAACGGGGCTGGAGGTGAGATTTCTCTTGAGTATCCGTCCTGTACTATTATGTGAATTTCAGAGCAATGTGAATGTATTACATGATCTTAAATCAAAATAATTCAGCTTAGGAAAAAAAAAACAAATGATAACAACTGCCATTGGATTTTGTACTAAGAACTTTTTTTCTATTTTTGTACTTATTCCCATCTTGGAGATGAAGAGACAGGCTCAGAGAGGGGAGGTGTCTCACTTCCCTCTACAGTGAGGGGGCCTGTCCTGGGTTTTGACTTGAGAACCCAACTCAGACTCATACACATGACGCATCTCAGTTTGGCCTTGGCAGGGGAAAGGCAGGGTGAGAGATAGCAGACTGTCTTGAGGAGTCTATCCCACGCCAGGCACCATGCTAGGAGCCTTGCCTAAATATCACGCCATCTCGTCCTCTCCGTGACCCTGAGAAATAAGAGTGCTCACTGCGGGGTTTCTCAGCCTCGCACTGCTGATGTTGAGGGCTGGATAATTCCTGTTGTTGGGGGGCTGAGCCCTGTACGAAGTTCAGCAGCACCCCTGGCCTCTGTCCACTTGATCCCAAGAGCATCTCCCATTCTCCCCAAGCTGTGACAGCCAAAGATGTTTCCAGACATTGTCAGATGCCTCCAGGGAGGCAAGACCACCTCCAGTTGAGAACCACTGGCCTTCTGTGACTGGGCGTGTCTTATATATTGTCTTTCCTTTTTTTTTTTTCTTTTTTAAGATTTTATTTATTTGGAGCGCCTGGGTGGCTCAGTTGGTTAAGCGACTGCCTTCAGCTCAGGTCATGATCCCAGAGACCCGGGATCAAGTCCCACATCGGGCTCCCTGCTCAGCAGGAAGCCTGCTTCTCCCTCTCTCGCTCTCCCTGCTTGTGTTCCCTCTCTAGCTGTATTTCTCTCTGTCAAATTAAAAAGATTTTATTTATTTATTTGAGAGGGAGAGAGGAAAAGCACAGAGTGAGAAGGAGAAGCAGGCTCCCCACTGAGCAGAGAGCCAAATGCAGGGCCTGATCCCAGGACCCCGAGATCATGACCTGAGCTGAAGGCAGATGCTTAACCAACTGAGCCACCCAGGGGCCCTTTATCTATTGTCCTTGATCACGTTGCCATCATGACATCCATTTTATAGACAAAATTACCAAGGCTGGCAGGAGAGGAGAGATGCACCCTGGCTCCCGTACTTGTCAGTAGCAGAGCTGAGCATCCAGCCAAGTCTTTTCAACACTGAACTTACAAAGCCAGCTGATGAAAATCTGCGCCCAGACTCGACCCCTGGTGGACCCCTCAGCTGGCACTAAAATGCAGATTGAACCTTTTCTCTTTTAACAGCAGTGGATATCTTAGAGCAGGTGCCGGTGTTTCATTACTTTTTTTTATTAAAAAAAATTTTTTTGTGAATATTTTATTTTTATTATTATATTTATAGTTTTTTTAAGTCGACTGAACAGCACCCCATGCAGACAAGGATGTGGAGCAGTGAGAACTCTCATCCATTGCTGGCGAGAAGGCTAAATGGTCCAGGTGCTCGGCAGACCGTTCGGTGGGTTCTACGTAACTAAACATGCTCTTGCTGGACAACCCAGCACGTGTGCTCCTCGGTATTTACCCAAAGGACTTATAAACACGTCCTCACAAAACTTGCACATAGATGTTTACAGCAGCTTTATTTATAATTGCTGAAACTTCACCTGTCCTTGGGCAGGTGAATGGATAAACAGACTGTTATTATTTAGCACTAAAAAGAAATGTGCTATCAAGCCATGAAAAGACGTGGAGGAACCTTAAATTCATATTCCTAAGTGAGAGAAGCCAGTCGTATATTGTGTGATTCCAACTGTGTGACATTGTGTAAAAGGCAGCAGTGTAGAGGGGATGCCTGGGTGGCTCAGTCAGTTAAGTGTCTGCCTTCAGCTGAGGTCATGATCTCAGGGTCCTGGGATCAAGCCCCACGTCGGGGCTCCCTGCTCAGCAAGGAGTCTGCTTCTCTCTCTCAATTCCTCTGTCTCTCGACCTGCTGCTGTGCACGTTTGCTTGCTCTCTCAAATAAATAAATCTTAAAAATACATATGGGGAATCTCTGTACCTCACTCTCTTTTGCTGTGAACTTAAAACCACACTGAAAACCTTAAGTAGGTGGGAAGCGTGATGGCTGAAAGCCTGGCCTCGGAGCCAAATGCTTTTATTCCGTCCATTCACCAGTTCAGAGACCCTGGTGTACTACTTAATGTCTCTGAGCCTCAGTTTTCTCCGTGAAATGGGGCTCATGGCAGTAACCCAGGGTTGTTGTGAGGATGGAGACAATGTGAGCAAAATGGCCCCCGGCAGGTAGAGGGTTGGCATCAGTAAAGATGAGCCGTTGTTTGCACACTTTTAAATATGTTTCACACAGTCAGATCTGGAACTCGGACCCCGGTGACGTGTTTCAGAGCATCATTTCCGAAGCGGCTGACTCTGCTTCTTTGCCGTTGGGGCCTGGGGTTGCAATTTGGGTCGATTTTCCGCTGACCACCGAGCAATCATCTCCGGGCTACAGGAGTCGCCAGATTTGGCTGGAGCGTCCCGAAGAGGAGCCGTCCAAGCTGATCAAGCATTTGCCTTCCCCACCAATAGGCGTCTCAGGAGAATTATGGAAATATCTTTGCACATGGAAGAGATTAATTCGTGTGGCCGCAAATAGCCCGAACACTGTGTCCTCAGCGCCGTCATCTCCTATCCCCTGAAATTTCCTCAGGGTGCCTTCTCGGCAGCCAGAAAAGCCACAGGGCCGCCTTAACTGCCCAGCACACTTAGCTGGGGGACTCAGAAATTGTGGGGGGTGGGATGAGATTAAGTGGTTTGATTGTTTTTAATTTTAACCCTCCGCACACACCATAGCCCACTTCTGCCCTCCCACGCTTCAGCCCAAATGGGTCTGCTGCATGACTCCCCGAGTTCCCACCCCTGCCCTTTGTCTGCCTTAGTTCCTGGACTCAGTATACCCTCTTCTTATCCCCATGACCACCTTGCAGTCTCCATGTTGGCGAAATACCATTTTTCAAGCCTGCTGCCATGACCTCTGCCTCCCACTAGCAGATAGATCCTACATGGTTTCCGAGGGTGTGGGATCTGTAGTGGGGTTAGAGCAAAGGGTAGGCAAGGAGCTTACTCTCTGTGACCTCAGTTTCTGCCCGGGTAGAATGGGAAGGCTGATTGGTACCTTCACCCTAGGATCATTTGGATGGGGAAAAGACATGGAGGGGGCTTGGCACTGTGCTGGTAGGCACGTGGTAAGGACCCTACAGGTGAGCTCGGGGTGAGTGCAGAAAGAGACCACTTTCGATGGCTGGAGGCCACACCTCCAGGAATTTGGCTAGTAAGGAGACAATATGCCCACATGATTTAGGCAGCAACGTAGGCAAGATTAGCCTCATGTCGGCTCCTGCCTCCCTAGTCCCATGGAGCTCTTCTTTCCCAAAAGTTCCTTTAAAGTCACAAGATTGGCAGGCGCCTGGGTGGCTCAGTTGGTTAAGCGACTGCCTTCAGCTCTGGTCATGATTCCAGAAACACGGGATCGAGCCCCACATCAGGCTCCCTGCTCAGCAGGAAGCCTGCTTCTCCCTCTCTCACTCCCCCTGCTTGTGTTCCGTCTCTAGCTGTGTTTTTCTCTGTCAAATAAATAAATAAAATATTAAAAAAAAATAAAGTCACAAGATTGACTCTCACTGGTCCAGTTTGGGTGAAGAGCTTGTCCTGGAACCAAGCACTATAGTCAGGGATGGGATGAGGCTCTGATCAGACAGGTTTGAGCCATCTGCCCATCCCTTTGTAAATGGCATGGTGGGACCCGGGAGTGGTCTGCTCCATCCAAATGATGTGGACAGAGGGTGAGGTACGAGAGATTCTCTAAGAGAAAGTCAGATGCTATTAGAGGAGACAGGATGAATTCTGGGCAGGTACACATGACAGGTGTCCACCAGACCCTCAAAGCAGATGGCTCATTGGAGCCTGACCATGTGCACTGAATAAGAGTTCATCAGCTAGGACGGAGGAACTGGAGTGAGGGGAAGGGAATTTCAGGCAAGCGAATAGCAGGAGCAAAGGCCCAGAGGCATGAGATGATGTGTTGAGAAAACCTGAGGGAGCTCACTTGAGTGAAGCACAGGGAATGGGATGGGAGATGGGTAAGTGGGCAAAGGTAGAGAATTGAGTAGGGTTCTTGGATGTGAAGTGATTCAAAGAGAAAGAGCTATGTTTCAGTTTGTGTTTAAAATTCATTCATTCATCTAATACCTATTTACTGAGCACCTATTATATGAATAAGCAAAGTCCCTGGTTATATTCTAAGGACACGTAAGGTCAATGACAGGAGACCAGACCAGAGATGTTGAGTCTGAGGACAAGGAGGTCAGTGGGGAGGCTGGTGCCCCAGTCCAGGCAGGAGAGGAGAAGACTTAACTAGTGGTTAGAACACACTTCCCCCTGTCACAACTCCACTCAAATCCAAATCTGGACTATGTAGAGTGAGTGCATGAGGCAGATTTTTAAGGCTCTTGTTTGATGTGCCTTCGGGATTTTGTACCATCTGTTTGCATAAGCTGCCACCCCCAGAATGAGCCTGGATCTGAACCTCTGGTGCTCTATGTACTCCTGCCTGTGTGATGAGTATACCTCCCTGGGCCTCAGCCTCCTCCAGTAAATGACGTAGCACCGGCCTGATGGGACCTTGCTAGAACAAGGCGTAGGAAATGCTCAATAAATGGCAGATGTTATTAATTCGTATTATTACCACAACTCTCTTCAGGGAAGATCACTGCCTGATAATCACCGGGGAAAATGGGGACCATAATACCATATACCTTAGAATAGAGGTAAACCACTTAGCGTGTGACCTTGGGCAAATGACGTCACTTCTTTGTGCCTAATTCCTCATCTGAAAAAAAATAGGGCTAATATTAGTATCTGCTTACAGGGCTGCTCTATGAATTAAATAAATTATGTTCATTGCTTCAAAGAGTTCCTGGCACATGGTACGGTCTTGATATATGTCAGAGAAGTAGTAGTAGCCGTATATTCTTACTGAGTAGGAGTGAAAGTGATAAGTAGTGAGGCTATGACATAATAGAGGCTCATTAAGTGGTCAATGTCATCATTTTCCCATCAGATACTTTGAGGAGAAATGACAATATTTAGTCTGGGGTACAAAAGGAACACCATTTCCTCCCACAAAGGCGGATGCCTTTCTCCCCGAACACAGGGATATTAAGTATTGCTCTTTGGGTGGGGCGGAAAGACATGAATTGGGGAAAACGGCTCCAAAGCCTGTTCAAGCAGGATGGGAGAAGTAGGCTGGTCCCTCCCACTGACCCACTTCTCCCAGGATAACCACAGGGGCGCCCCCCCCCCCGCCCCAGACAGTTGCGCTCCGAAGGCAGCTCGAGCTGTTTCAGTTTCCTAATGGGGATTTCTTTGCTCCCTCATGCCTGGAATAATTTGTGGCTCCACTTACAAGAGTAAAGCTCATGTGATCAGCCCCAGTCGGGTCCCAGAAGCAGCGATGTCTGGGAAGCAGTTTGAAAAGGTCAGTTGATTGCAAAGTCCACTGTGATTTTAAGTGGCCCAGCTGAGGGCCAGGCTGAATGGGGAACCCTTTTAATTTATGACAGTCTTACCCTGTGAAGAAAAAGAAAACATGGCTTTGGAGCAGTTTGATCACCAATAAATCCCTTTGTGTTTATAAAAAGTACAGATATATCTAGCTCATGTTTCCAAAGGAAAAGAATCTCTGGTGGCTGGGGTAAGGGGTGAACTCATGTACATTAACCTGTAGGAAGAACTTCATGGAGAATAAGAATTTTATAACCATTACATCTTTTTAATTTACAAGGATTTGATCCAGACTGCCTGACATCCCAAATTCCAAAGCTATGTGACCTTGAGCAAGTTACTTCATCTCTCTGTGCCTCCGCTATACAATGGAAAGAATAATAATAGTGTTTCCTAGGATTGTCTTAAGAATTAAATGGATTGGGGCACCTGGGTGGCTCAGTTGGTTAAGCGACTGCTTTCGGCTCAGGTCATGATCCTGGAGACCCGGGATCGAGCCCCACATCGAGCTTCCAGCTTGGCGGGAGCCCTGCTTCTCCCTCTCTCGGTCCCTCTGCTTGTGTTCCCTCTCTAGCTGTGTTTCTCTCTGTCAAATAAATAAATAAAATCTTAAAAAAAAAAAAAAGAACTAAATGGATTGCTGCAAGTCAGGCAGATAGAACAGTGTGCCTGGTATAGTGGACTTACTTGGTAAGGGTTAATTACTTTTACCTTATACAGACTTTTGTTTGGGGTTGGTGGCAATTTTCTGCCTGGCCCATGGCAAAGCCAGTGGAGAGAGTGGCCTTGTCGTTGCAACAGAAACCTATAATTGTCTCTTTTTCCTTGGTGTTTTAGTCCAATAGTCCAGTGCACGCACTTCATCATGACTTGATTTTTTTTTTCTTTTTTAATCCAACCTTTTAGGACATGCTCCCAAAAAGGCATTCTGGAATTCTTGAATTCCAGAGATTTTTTTCTGGCCACATCAGCTAACAGAGGAACTCTTCAAACCCAGAGAAGCCTGCAAACCACTGGTTAGAAAATCGACTCATTTCATCCATTCATTCTGCAAATATTTCTTGGGGGCTTACTATTTGCCAGGTCTCTGTGCCAGGCTTGGGGTACAAAGTGAGCACAACGTAGTAAAGCAGGCTCTTTAGGGAGCCAAGCCCCGATTTCGGAGCTCTGCATATCTCACTCCATTTCATCATCATCATCTCAGTCCTGGGAGGTAGAATCCCATTTTCCTGATGAGGAGAATGAGGCACAGAGGGTTTAAGGCAACCCCACAGGCACAGCAATTGGGAAACAGAGTCCAATTCAAACCCAGGCAGGCTGGCTATGGTGCCTGCACTCCTCTCCTTTTCTCTCCAGCTTTCTAATTTGGAAAATGTCACCCTTCCAGTAAGCTTACTGGTACGGTACCATGAACATTATATACCTGTCACGTGGTTTTGCCACCTACTAAGCTTGCCGCCTTTGCTTTAGCTCCCTTTCTCTAATAATTTGTGTTGAGCCTTGCAGAGATCCATTTCAGTGTAGATAGTAACTATCTAACTATAACGAATACCCCCAAACATAATGGCTTAAATAAACAAATATTTTTTCTATCACAAGTGCTGTGGGTTGGAATGTAGCTTAGCTGGGTCGTCCGCCTCAGAGTCTGTCCCTAGGCTGGAATCAAGCGTCAGCTGGGGCTGCTTTCTGGTTATATATCATTACACTCACCCGTGTGCCTGTTGGTGGGAGACCCCAGCTCCAGCCCCATGGGCCACTTCATAGGGCTGCTCGTGACCCCCTGGCTGGCTTCCCCAAAGGCCACGGATGAGAGAGAGAGGGAGAGAAACATAAAAGAGAGAGGGGTGGACAAGGTGCCAAAAAGGCCAGACCAAAGCCACAGTTTTTTTGTAACCTAAACTCAGAAGTGATAAATCACTTGTGCCGGATACTCCTGCTCATAATGACCAACCTTGTACTGTGTGAGAGGAGCCCTCCCACGGGTGCGAAGACCAGGAAGCAGAGACCAGCGGAGCCTCTCAGATGCCCGTTAGCATGGGGTGTCTCTCTACACAATCCCAGTGCTCTAATCACACTCAGGGCGTCTGCTCCTGATGCTGTACGACTGTCTCATTTACTCCACATCCATGGCTCTCTGGTTGCTCCATGGCGTCCTATTGATGAGATCTTTTATCTAGTCTAGGACAGTGCTCTGCACTTAGTAGTCTTGTCCCTTTCATTTCCTTTCATTTGGGGGCAGGTCCTCAGTTGTTTCTTTGTTTGCGTTTTTGCTTTGTCTTTCAAACCATTGGCTTTTTTTTTTAACCATTCAGGCCAGTTATTTTGCACAATGTTTTCTCTTTTTTCCTACTAATTTTTATTTTTTCCATAGCCCAGCCACCCTATCCCTCTCCCCCCACTCCCCAGCAACCCTCAGTTTGTTTCCTGAGATTAAGAGTCTCTTATGGTTTGTCTCCCTCCCCAGTTCCATCTTGTTTCATTTTTTCCCTCCCTACCCTCCACGACCGCCCATACTGCCTCTCAGATTCCTCATATCAGAGAGATCATATGATAGTTGTCTTTCTCTGATTGATTTGTTTCACTCAGCATAATACCCCCCAGTTCCATCCACATCATTGCAAATGGCAGGATTTCATTCTTTTGATGGCTGCAGAGTATTCCATTGTGTGTGTGTGTGTGTGTGTGTGTGTGTGTGTGTGTGTGTGTGACATCTTCTTTATCCATTCATCTGTTGGTGGACATATAGGGTCTTTCCATAGTTTGGCTATTGTGGACATTGATGATTTAAACATTCGGGTGCATGTGCCCTTTTGGATCACTACTTTTGTATCTTCAGGGTAAATGCGCAGTAGTTGCACAATGTTTTCAATTTAGACTTATTTGATGTCTCCTGGTGATTGCTCAGATTAAACATTTTTGTCAGGAATATTGGCATCTGTGACATTGTAGAATCTCCCCCTGGTAATCTCTGATTTGGGTCACCCAGTAGGGAAGACAGTCCTAGAAGGAATAACAGTTCTGTGTGATAAGTGATGCTAGTAGCTAGGGGGCATGCAGGATACCACCGAGGGCTTATAGGACATCTGGCCATATAGACCACAGGGCATCTGACCACGTTTGGTTGGGGGCAGGGCTTGGGAAGGCTTCCAAGGGCAGGTAGTAGCACCGGTGAGTGGATGAGTGGCTGTGACCCAGAAAAAGAGGAGCAGATATTCTAGGGAGCAGGAACCACACGTGAGACAGCCCAGAGATGAAGGCCATCCAGTTGGCAGAAATGAAGGAAGTTTTGAGAGGACAAGGGGCAGAGACACAGGGATGTTATTGGGTAGAGTGGGAAGGGACAGCAGCCAGCTCGGGTAGGGCCCAGTAAGTCATGTGGATCAGTCAAAATCTTAGTTGCAAATAACAGAATCCAATTCAGCTACTTTAAGCGGAAGTGGAGGAAGGGCCAAGGGAAAGGCATGGTGGCCTCATAATCCCTGGGAGCTGCTCCAGAGGATAGTGACCCTGCACATCCCTTAGCTATTAGCATCACTGATCACACAAACAGGTTCTGGACTCTAGAGACCCTTCCTTGACCCTGGCAAGGATGTGGCTGCTGGAGCATCTGCCCTTGCTGCTTCTGGAAGTGATCTGCCTTTGCCACCAAGGCGATGGATTGCATGTGGCCCATCACCTCCTCTGAGTCATCGGCTTTTAATCTAAGATCCAGGAGGATGAGTCTAATTGGTGGATGCCAAGTCCCATGTCTGCGTCCTCATTGGAGGGAGGCTGAGAGAGCAGATTTCTCACATATATAATGCCAGAATTACCCCACAAGGGAAGAGCGCTCAAAGGTCGTGCCAGCCAACAAGAGATAGTTGTCCATGTCACATAGTGAAGAGTTTGAACATCATCTGTGAGTGCCAGAGCACCTCTGAAATTCAAAGCAGAAAGAGCACTGGCCAGACTTTTGGAGGGAAGCAGAAGAGGGACAAAGGAACAGCTGGAGGCTATGGATCATGCCAGCAATAGAGAGGAGAGCATGTCCTAAATTTGGTGTTGGCATTGGGATGGAGAGAAGGGATGCATAGAAATCTTGAAGATGGAGTCTCCCTCTGATTGCAGAAGTGAGAGGGAGTCAGGTAAAAGCAAATGATCAGATTTAGGAACAAAAGCGAGCTCAGAGATCAGTGTCTTGAGGAAGTGGGGTTGGGGCTCTGGGTGGCCTTCAGCTAAGGTCATGATCCTGGAATACTGGGATCAAGCCCGGCATCAGGCTTCCTGTAGGGAAGGAACAAGCCCCTGCTTGTGTTCCCTCTCTAGCTGTGTTTCTCTGTCAAATAAATAAATAAAATCTAAAAAAAAAAAAAAGAAGTGGGGTTATGGTGGTGGGGGTGTGGTCTGGGATTCTACACAACAGTATAGGATGCTTCTGGCAGTGGGAGGAGGGGATATGCTCCTTCACTGGCAAGTTAAATCAGGTGGCTCAGATTCTACCGCTCTTAGGAGGGGTAACTGTGGTTAAGAAGACCCTGCAGCCCAGCGCTTGGGTTTAAGTGCCATTGCTACTCAATCGGGCAAGTTGTTTGGACCCTCTCTTTCCCCAACTGCAAAGAGAAATCGGTTAATTGGGCTCTTCCAGACTGACCATTTCAGGCCCAGAGAGACTCAAGGTTTAGGGTTAGCTGACATTTCCTTCTTCCTTTGGTCACTTGCTTTGATTTCCCTTTGAGGAGCCCCTGACCCACTGTGAGCAGCATGCTTTTGCCTCTAATTCTGTGTTGTGCTCTTTTATTATTTTGAAATACAAAATAATGTAGGCTTTGCACAACGGTACAACGTTGTCCTGTTTCATTATTTTATCTGTTACCCTAGAGTTTCTGGAGAAGCTTCCACAGCTCTCTCTCGGTTCCACGGCTGTGAGTTGCCAGTCCAAATCCACTCCACCTTCTTAACATGAAAGCATTTCAATCGTCCTTTTGGGAAACATTCCTCTCCTATTCCAGCTCCACCTGGATGGGGCGGGGCTGACATGTGACTCAGATCTGGCCAAGGAGCAGTCAGCATCACGCTGGTGACCGTGATTGGTCCAGGGATGGCACGTGACTGAGGCTGGGCCAATCAGAATAATTCCTGGATTGTAGATGGTACTACTGGGGGAGGGAAAGTAGGGTAGTCCGCCACTATTCCCCAGGCTCTTAATCCTCAGTCTGAGTTTCCTGGGTTTCAGATACCTGCCATGAACAGGTAGGAAAGCAGATGATTCTCTTTCTAATTAGCGGCAAGAGTTCTTTAGTAGGCTAACTTATGTCACAACCCCTAAGGTATTCAGGTCACTTTATCTCATTGGATGGTCATTTTGTCATCGCACATTGTCCCAAGAAGAAGGGTGAGTACAGGACAATAAGATATTTAGAGAGACACATTCCCATAACTTATTATGGTATACTGTTATAGTTCTATTTTATTGTTGTTAATCTCTTACTTGTGTCTACTTTATACCTTAAACTTTATCTTAATTATGTGTGTTTGGGGGTGGGGGGAAAGCATAGTATGTACAGGGGTCAATGGTTTTGGGCATCCACGGAGAGTCTTGGAACAGATTCACCCGTGGATAAGGGGGACTGTTGGACTGTCTTACCACTGGGATTGAGAAGCTGGCAGAGGGTCAGGCTGAATGCACCAAGGATTGTCCTTGCCAGCAACTTGGGGCAGAGAATGCTTGAGAATGAAGCCAACATGGAAGAAGGCAAAAATAAGGGGGGGGGGCAGGTAATGACTTTATTACTTTTAAATCCCTTGATCAAGCTATGTCTGAAGCTAGCTACTCCTAAGGTCCAGTTATGTGAGTCAATAACTTTCCCTTTTTACTTAAACCAATTTGAGCTAAATTTCCTGTCATTTGCAACGGAAAGGGTTCTGACTAATACATGAATCTTTCAGAGAAAGAGAATGATTTACTGTAAAGCCTACCACAAAAACTAATTTGTTTGCAGCAGAAGTTTGCAGTGAGAAAGCAGGGCTGATATTCTTAGAAATCAGAGTGCTTTGCTTTTGTTCTCTATTTGTAAGGGGCAGAGCAGTGAATATTCTAGCTTTCCTAACTTCCCTAATGACTATCCCAAGGAAGCTCAAGTCCCAGGTCCAGTTATTATTGCTGGGGCCTTAACCTCTGTTTCCTCATCTGTAGAATGGATATATTATTAAGACACAAAATTTGAGGGGAGAGTAAAATAAGATAATGTATGTTAAGTATAGGGACAGGCCTGGATATACACTAAGTGTTCAATAAAACTTAGCCATTCATAATTATTATTAGATGAAAAATGTGTGCACCCATTGTTGTGCCAGGATCTGGGGGAAGATACACAAGAAAAATTATATGCCCACCCCATTGTCTCAGAAATCTTCATAGAGGAGAAAAGGCTTGAACTGGCCTTTCAAGGATTCACCCAATTTTTAAAAAACATAATAGAAGGCTTCCTAAATGGAATGGGCAGAAATACACATCAACACTAGTAATAGGTAACATTTATTGACCACCAGCTGTGTACCAGGAGTGGTTATAAGTGCTTTTGTCATGTCAGCTTATATGAGACGCCTCATGTCCCTTGAAGTGGGCATTGTGATGAACTGTTTTACAGAAGAGAACACAGAAGCACAGGGAGGTGAAATCATCCCCCCAAGACTGCCCCCGTCCGACAATCACTTAGATCCTAAGCGGCGACCCAGGACTGAATCCCCTCTGGGGTATCTAGATCCCAGAGCCTACAGTCTTAACCATTCTGCCGATACCACTATGACTAATAACATAAATAAATAAAAATAACAGAGAACATTAGTTACCAAGGTCAGGCAGCTTAAGGCCCAGGAACAAAACTCAAAAGGTTATAAGGTTGTAAAAGAAAAGGCACAAAGGTCTGGTCCTCAAGGGGTTAAACACTTTGCCCGGTGATCTGTGATCATGGCAAGGGCCAAGCAAAGGACTCTGGGAGGGGAAGGCGACAGACAGCTGGTGGCATGAGGGGGGAGGCAGTGGCCAGCTGTCTCCCACTGACCAGGCTTCTCCCGAGCGAGGCCCCAACAGCTGTGGGAGGGGGAACGGCGCCTGGCGGCTGCAGCAGCCTAGAGAGTGAGGCGGTGACCCTGAGGTGAAGGATGTGCCTGCCGGCCCCGCAGCCGCCTCACTCGCCATCTGTCTCGCCACCTGGAAGTGCCACTTCTCTGTAAACGGGAGAGCAGCCTCAGAATAAACAAGAAGAGTTGTGCAAGGTGCCCCAATCTTTCAAAAGCCTGGAGCCTGCTGGCCGATGGGGTGTATCTGGTGGAGAAGGCTGTCGGGGCAGCAGCGGGGAGAGCAGCGTGCCGAGCGCTGCGGTGGGACGAGCTGGGCCTTGCCGTCCCACGGACCCAGGTTCAGATCTGGGCTCCGCCACTAAGAGCCACCTGCCTTTGTAATAGTAGGTCTTCTGTAAAGTGGGTGCAAAGACTCCAAGGAGGGACTGGAAGGATTTAATGAGATGATGAGGTTGTGCACAAGGTCTAGAACCAGACTCACAGATTCACCTCCAGCCTCTGCCCCATTCCCCTCACGCCCACCGCCTTCTTAGCTGTGTGGCCTGGGTAGGCTCTTTAATCATTCTGGAGCTCAGTTTCTAAACCTCTAAAATAGGTGACAATATCTACCTCCCAGGACTGTGGTGAGAAAGAAAATGCATGACAGTGCATAAAGCTTGTAGAACATTTCAGTAAGCGCTGTTAAGAGAGGTGGTTTCGCATAATGGTTAAGAGAACAGACTCTGCTCCCTATTAGCTGTGTGACCTGGAACAAGTTACTTCCCCTCTCTATGCCTCAGTTTCCTCATCTGTAACATGGAGATGCTCATAGCCCCTACCCCCAAAATTTGCCATAAGGAGTAGAGGAAATGTTATAAAAGCCTTTGGAGCTTAGTGGTGAATATGTTGTAGACATTGCCTCTTAATGTTGTGAAAGTGTTTGTTGATCTTAAAGTCATTGTCACTAGAGTTATTATTAACCTTCTTTGTAGAACATTCCTCCCGAAGGAGGGGGCAGTGGACAGTCTGAGGAAAGGCACTGTTTTATAACAGAAAAAATGGAGAGTGGGACAAAGGGCCCACTGACATTCGGTGACTTTTTTTTTTTTTTTAAGATTTTATTTATTTGACAGAGAGAAACACAAGCCAGAGAGGGAACACAAGCAGGGGGAGTGAGAGAGGGAGAAGCAGACTTCCCGCCAAGCAGGGAGCCCGAGGTGGGACTCGATCCCCGGGTCTCCGGGATCATGACCTGAGCCGAAGGCAGTCGCTTAACCAACTGAGCCACCCAGGCACCCCATTCGGTGACATTTTTTGTGTAGTCAGGAGAAGTTACGATCTGAGGTCATCCACCTCCAAACTGGATATCTCGAGGGCTCCAGGACTAGCTGCACGGCCTTGAAGGCATACTTACACCATTGAGTGTGGGGAGCAATGCACCTGGGCTCCAGGGAGAGACTTGCTAGGTTCATGTCCCCTCTCTGACTTGAGCTGTGGGACTTTGGGCACGGATGAGTTATTTAACCCCCCATCTGTAAGATGAGGGTACCAGTAGGCCTGCTTTTCAGGGAGGATTCTGTGAGTTAGTCCACAGGGAGCAGTGGTTCCCAGTCAGGGGTGACTTTACCCCCCCCACACACACCCAGGAGACATTTAGCAGTGTCAGCAGATGTTTGTGTCACAGCTGGGGAGGATGCTTCAGCATCTGGTAGGTAAAGGATGCTGAACATCCCACAGTGCCCAGGATGGCCCCACAACAGAGAATGATCCAGCCCCAAATGTCAGAAATCCTGACTTAATATATGGGCCTACGCACAGTGCCAGTGAACAGTTGGTGCTCACGTTTGTTGAATGACTGAATGAACTTGATCTCTCCAAGGCTCAGCTTCTCCTGGCATGGAAAGAATAGATATGTGTGTGTACATATGTGTATCTATCTGCACACACACACACTATACACACAGATGCACACATGTACATATATGTCACGCATCTGTCATGAGATTCAAGGAGAAAAATGCATGAACGTGCCCAGCCAGAGGCATGGCCAACTGTGGGCCGGGTAAAGAGTCCAGGTCTGAGATCTGGGCAGGATGGCTCACCCAGAGGCCAGCTTGCCTCAGCTCGGCCTGAATTTCTTGTCTTTCAAACTCTTTTGTCCCCGGAGGATTTCAGGGGTGACATGTACGCGAGCAAACAAGGGTGGGGGCACGGTGTGCCAAATGAAGCTAGAATCATTCCGGTTGCTGGTATTTTCCCTCCTCGCTAATTTCTGAAGCTCTAAGAATTTTAAGGGAAACTTAATCCAAACGTCGTTGCCTCCTGTGCACATAATTCATCAAAATGCCTTTCTGTAACAGAACCTCTCCGTGGCTTGAAGCCCTCCTTGCACTTTTATTTTTATCTTTTTCTTCTGTCATCCCCTCCCCCCTCCCTCTCTTTTCTTGCTCATTAAAAAGATGCCTTTTCTGTCAAGTACAGGAATTGGCTTGTGCCAAAAACAAACACGGTGGATGCTGAAAGCTCCCGGGGCCAGTGAGCTTGGAGCCTCCTGAGCAGCTTTCTGACCAGACGCCTCCTCCCTGTTCTGTCATCTCTGGCTGGCCCCAGGAGCTTCAGGGACAGCTGTGGACTGTGTGGCCCGAGATGTTTACTTCTGCCCTGAGGACAGGGCTGGGGGCTGGGTCCCTTCCAGTGGTGGCATCTCTGATTCGGCGGCAGTCTGTAGGGACAGCGTGAGCTTCACATGACACTGAAGGCCTGGGTCTCCTCGTCTGGGCTCTGGGGGCTTGAGGGGCAGTTCAGAGTGTAGGGGTGAGGAGCCTGTGAGGTGAGGGGCACAGAGAGTATGCCGGGTACCTGGCACTGCACAGCCAGGGCCTGAGGCTTGCCAGCCACTGGTACCACTACCTCTTCGGGGTGTCTCCTGAACCTCACATCTTCCTCTCCAGGGTGGGGAGAGAAAGAGCCCCCACTCTAGAGCGTTGTTGGGAAGATCCAACCACCTCTTTGCTAAGGGCTCCCAGTAGGGCTCCCAGTTCTGGAGGCTGGAAAATCCAAGATCAAGACCCCAGCAGACTTGATGTCCAGTGAGAGCCCTCTTCCTGGTTCTCCGGTGTCCTCATATAGCGAAAGAGTGAATGAGCTCCCTGGGGCCTCTTAAGTACCAGTCCCATTCGTGAAGGCTCCACCCGCATGAGCTCATCACCTCCTGAAGGCCTGCCTCCTGATAAGTTCCCCTCGCCCTCCAGGAGTAGGCTTCCACATATGGATTTTTGGGAATACAGATATTCAGCCCATAGCATGCCTCAGACCTTCCCTAATTCCTGCCTCCTGCGTAGTGAAAAGAGGTTATCAGCTCACGAAGAAAGGCAGGAGAAAAGATAGAGATGCTCCATTTACCATGCCCTGGAAGGTTCTTTGGTTCTTGAGAAAGAACGTGCTTCTTGCCATTTAGCAGTGGGAAGTTTCTCCCTTTCTCTGGGTGGCCTTAGCATCTCTGAACCCTGGTTTACTCCTCTGTACAATGGGGATAATTAGAGTATCTGCACCCTCAAGGTATGGGGGATTAAAGGAGATGTCCTATGTAAAGAGCCTAGAATAGCGCCTGCCATTTCTTAAGTGCTGCTGGAGAGTTGGCCACATGGAGCCAGGGTGGCGGGACTCTCATCAGCTACCTGATGGACCTTGTAAAAGCTCAGGTTCCCTGTTTTTCACCAGCTTCCGACATCTCCGAGGGTTCAGCCACCTCTCCTATGCCTTGGTGCTTCCGTTGTGTAGAAGGAGAATGACACGGCGCACTGTCTACCAAGTTCCCACAGATGCGCTGCGGGGCATTTGCAAGCCTGGGAGCTCTGCCGAGGCGCAGGCTGCCACAAGAGCTCTTACCATCATCCGCATTCTGCAGGGCTCTTGGGGGATGTGAGAAGCTTAGATTTGTGTGGACTTTTCATGACGTGACTCCGGTCATCGTCGGGGCATTTGATAGTTTTGGATGAGGCCTGCCTTTCAGCTCCGTGGCCTGCTGGGCCCTTCTGGGTGTGTTGCAGGAAGGGAATGCATCATTTCTCCTATTTGCGGAGTCAGCTTTTGCAGCAAGCTCTTGGTGTGACAGTTGTGTGTTTTGGGTTAGCTTCTCCGACCTTCTGCGGGCTTCGCTGCAGAGGGTGGAAGTGCTGAGGCAATCTGAGCACGTCCTCGGCGCCAACAGTGGGCCTGGCAAGGTCTCACTTTGAGGAGACGCTGGGCTGTCCTGCTCTGGCTTGCAGCTCGGCGCTTGGGGTCTTGTGTGCCGGAACTCAGGGCACAGAAGACCCTGAGCACTGAGGATCTCAAGAATTAAGTGTTGACCTTGGGATCTGGGTCCCATTTCCCAGGGGAGGTTAATCTCCATCCCCAAGTTGATTTGCCTCTAGAGTCAGCCTGTATTTGAACTTCTTCCTCCTCTGGACCTCGCCCATTGGATCCCAGTAGGACCCTCAAACCGTCTGCCAAGATGGGCCCTCAGTGGGGAAGGCTGCTCTCTCCTTACTTCTAAGCTCAAAACCCTGGGAGGTCTTGCCTGTGGAGATGGGGTGCATGGCTTTGTGTTTTATTACTATTTATTGTTCTTGTTATTTTAACATTTATGGAGCACGTCTTAGCTGTGAACTCATTTCTTGAGCGTCACTGCGGTCAGAATCTCTCCAGGGTGTAGGGCCAGGGGTAACTTTGATTCGTTTTTGGCTTTTTCTCTATTTACTTTATAAAAAATATCATTCTGCTTGGGGCTCCCTTTGTTCTAAAGACTTTTCTAGATATGGCCCTGGGTCCACCCTAAGCCCCTAAACACCACTGTTTGAACATAATCCGTGGCACGCAGGAGCAAACATTTTCTGTAGAGAGCAAGATAGTAAAATTTTAGGCTTTGCAGTCTAGTGATTTCTGTTGCAACTACTCAGCTGCATTGTCATTTCAGAAAAGCAGCCACAGAAAACCAGTAAAAAACTTTATTTATGGAAACAGACAGCAGCTGAATTTGGCTCATGGCCATAGTTTACTGACTCTAACGTAGATGATGGCAACTTTGTTCTAATAGGAATTCTTCTTTGATTCTTCCATAGATCTAAAATGTAAGTCATTTTTACATTTCAGCCCGATTCTCTCTCATTGTTGGATCCCATAGAGCAGGGGTCAGCCAGCTGTGGCCCACAGGTCAAATCTGGTCGCCTGCCTGTTTTGTCAATAAAGTTTTATTAGAACAAGACCATCCCCACTGACTTCTGTACGGTCTGTGGTTACTCCCCCCTGCCCACATCAGCAGAATTGAGTAGTTGTGACAGAGACTTCTTGGCCCCAATAACCTAAAGTATTTACTATCTGGCTTTTCACAGAAAATGTTCCTCACCCTAGAGAGTTAGAAAATGACTGGAAAGCATCCTTTTTTTGGATATACTCAAAGTGTCATTCCTTAGGCCTTCTCTCCCAAGTTCTCTTATTTAGTTCTCCAAATATTTTTAGATGTTCTTTTCTGGACACTAAGCTTTTTCCACTGCTTTTAAACACTTTTTGACCAGAATTCTCAGAAATATATTTACAACAACCTTGTAATAACATTAAAAAGGGAAACAACACATATGCACAGAAGACACACCCACCACATGCACCACACAAAAACGCACATAGAAGTAAGAGTTTCAGGAGACAATACTTATTGGTATTACACACAATACATGTTCATATTTTCCATCAGTATCAGTCAGGATAGGCTTAACTCTCCTTGTGGTAACAAATGACCCCAAATATGAATAACTTTAAGTCAACAGACATTTATTTATTTTTTCCTGCTCCATGTCCTTCCTTGGTTTCTGGAGACTGAAGCTACGGAATATCACACATCGGCTCCCCGAGAGTCTGTCCGGGATCACGTGTCATTTCCTTTAGCACCTCTTTGGTCAAAGCAACTCAAATGGCCATAACTTTAAACCGGATGAAAAAATGGTGTCCTACTGGGGACCCAAAAATTGAACCAGAAATATTTGGGGACTAGCATTCATAACTACCATATCATTTATCCCATAGATAAGGTTTTAAGTTACTGTTGGCACTTGAAACTCGTTTTAAAGGGTTAAGGCCTTAGACTGGAAATGTACTATAATGTGCTTGATACCAAAAACATACATGACCTCGCTTCATTTATGGAAAAATCTGAAGTTAATGGGTGAAATTGAGGAGTAGGGAGGGCTTAACACTTTAGAAACTGCCCTGCTGAGTATGGGACGAAGTCAGGGCAAATACCACCATCTAGACTTTCAGTAATATGTGACAGAAAACCCAACTCAGACTGGGCTAGCAAGTAAAGGGAACTTATAGGCTTAAGGAACTAAGAGTCCAGGGGTAGGGCTGAGTTCAGGTGTAGCTGGATTAGGACTCAGGTGATGCAGTCAGGATTTCAATTGCTTTCTGACTCTTGGTTTTGTTCTCCAGTGTTTTTGGCTGAATCTTTAGACTGCACATGGAGAGACAGTGTGAGTGGCTCCATCTGCACTTCCTGTCAGGCACACAGTAGGTGCTTAGCAAAAATTTATTGGATGAATGGATTGCTTATGATTGGCGTAAACAGTTGATACCTTCAACTGTTGACGTTGATACCCACTTTAAGACTTCCGTGCATTTGTCTGTGTACCGTAGAGAAGTTAAAAGTGAAGCCCGTGGCTTTGGTTGCAACCTTGGGCTGTACCACTTACTCACCATGTGGCTTTGGGCAAGAGTCTCGAACTCCGTCTGCCTCCATTCTGCACCCGCGCACTGGAAGCTAAGAACAGCGCCCACCTTGTGGAATTGCCAGGACATTCAGATGAGGCCACAGTAGTATCTACCATCTGCCGGTGGCACACTGAGAGTCAAGCATTGTGAGAGAGATGTACGTGTATTAATTGACCGAATCCTCACAACCACCCAGTGAGGTATGTACTCACGAAAGCGTGATGCTTGTGTAAGGTGAGTGCCAGAGTCGGGGTGTGCACCCAGCAGTCTGATCCCAGAGACTGTGCTTTTCTCTGCTATGGGTGCAATGTGCTTAATTAACACAGTGCCTGGCGCAGAGCAAGCACTCCGTAACTGAAACAGTCGTCAGTACAAGCCTGTTTGAAGATGACGGTAAGACATGGAGAAGCTGTGCGCAGAGGAGAGGTGAAGCCCAGTTCCCACCACAGGCTGCAGCCACCCCCAGAGCCGCTACCCAGAGCTTTTCTTCCAAAGGTCAGCGAGCCCACAGAGCATGGCCCAGTCGTGTCTATCCAGCCCCACTGAACCCCCTGCGGTAGGCAGTGTCCACACTTAGCCTGCTGGAATATCACACTCGGTCAGCCCTGCTGGGGTGGACACGGCATCCTAAGACTTTCATAGAAGAGGTTGCATTCCCAGTTGTTTTAAGATGCAGAAGTTCAGACATTTCCCCAAGGGGAATGAAGATAAAGGAGTCACTCTGCATCTCCTCATCCAGAAAATGAGACTTCTTCAATGTTTCCAATTCAGTCTATCTCAGTTTAGCACAACTTAACATCATTCTGTCTTCAAATGTCCTCTCACTCTAAGAAACCCAATGTTTGAAGTCCTGGAATTCTATTTTCTAAAATGTTTTAACGCCATTATTTCTAATATTAAACTTGGAAAAAGCAAAGAGATAGTTGAGTAATTGTAATAGCCTAATGTTTGTCTTAATATTTAGTAATGTGCCTCTATTTGACGCTTTACATGCCCTAATTCATTTATTCTTCATGACAGCCCTCCGAGGCAGGGTTACTATTAACCCTGTATTACACATGGGGAAACTGAGGTCCCTCAGTAACTTCCCTTAAGCCAACCCAGCATTAGTTGGGGCCCAGAGGGGCCCAGAAGCTGTGTCAGTAGCCACCACACTATGTTGATCCAGTTGTGATACATGCCCCTAAGGAATTTGATATTGTCATGGGTGTATGTGTAAAAAATCTTGCAATGTGTTCCCCCATCCCCTTTTCCCTCACCCACCACACTCCAGCTGTTCTGTTATGCGTTCTGTTCCTTATACACGCCTGGCTCACTTCCACCTCAGGGCCTTTGCACATCCTGCCCTGCCTGGTTGCTCTTCCCTTCCTCCTCTACATATCACTTGTTAGTCCACATCAAGTGTTTGCTCAGATAGCACCAAGAGGCCATCCCTGGTCATCCTGCCTAGAATATTTGTGTGCCCCCCCACTTGTCTGTTTCCCCCACCATGATTTCACCAGGATGTCAGCTCCAGGAGCACTGAACTTTCCCCCAATCTCGAACAATGCTGCAGACATAGTAAAAGTTCAATAAATCCTGTGGGGAAAAGATGAAGAGGGAGGGAGGAAGGAAGGAAGGAGAACAATTTAAAAAAATAAAATCCATAAATTTAGGAGCTTACAGTAAAGGAGACATCCCACACCGCACACAGCTGTGTTTCTCTCTAAATCCCAGCTTATTTTGACTTGTGGTTTATAGACAAAACATTTGCATAGCAAACAGGCTCTGGGCAGCTAGCTCTCTTTGAGGGAGCATATTCATGTGATCTTTATGCTGCCCTTCTCCAGCAATACCATGCTGATGAGTGGCCTGTGTTAACACAACAGCAGCAGTCACGTGAACCAATGCTCTTTCCGCCAAGCTGGTGAGTGACTGAAGACACTCTGATGTTTCCTGGTGTCATTCCCCAAACACCACCTCATCCTCCTTTTGGTCTCCTCAGCCTGGAGCAGAGCTGAGTTCACATCAGCCCTTTTGCAGGGCAGCGGACTCTGACAACACTAGGGTCTTACTACAAGGCATGGGCCTTGCCAAGGGCAGGCTGGACTGTGGTCTGCAGGCCACAGATTTTTGGCAGAGGACTTATTCTAGGTTCTTTTGTTTGTTTGTTGGCCTTGATTTGGGAGTGAGGAAGAAGCAAGAACAGTACCTTTGGGGATTCTAAAGGTCACACTAGAATGTCAGCATGTCCCATGGACATTTTCTCAGCCCCAGTTGACATTCTGGTGTTTGCTGGATGAGCGGAGGGTGGGCTTTGCCTCTTATTTTCTCTTCTTGTCATTCTTTGTTGCATTATTCATTTTCTTCAATGCTCTTCAGGCAGTCTTCATACATTTAATGAGCACCTACTGTTTGCCAGCCAGGCCCCAGCTTGGCATTTCGAGAAAATGAAGAGGTGAAAGAACCACCCTCAACAAATTCCATGTCACCAGCAACCCTTATACTCTTTTGGGTTCAAATTTCTTGGGACATTTTTCTTCATTGGTTTTATTTTGAATCGCAGAAGAAATTAATGTGCACATCACAAACTGTTAAGATGACACTGACATATATGAAGTAAAAAGTGGACATTCCCAGGTTCCCTCTTCCAGTGCAAGCGCCATTCATTATGGGGATGGGTGCTTGTTCTCACTGTGGTTTAATATGTTTGGAAATTATCCTACAGGTTCATATGGTCTTCTTTTCACAAAATTGGACCAGACTTACGGCACTGCAGCTTACTGTGCGCCTAACTTACCTGTTGTGATACCTGACCCTAAGGAATAGGACACTGTCATAGGTAGCGTGTATCCTGTGGACATCTTTCCATGCCAGCACATCTTCATGGATATAGCAGAATTTTTATTTTTCCCATGTTGACCCCCTAGTACAAGAATCCACACACTTTTTCTATCGAGACAGATAGTATATATTTATAGCTTCACAGGCTATTCAGTCTCCATTACAACTACTTGGTGGTGTCGTTGTGGTCTGAAAACAGCCACAGACAGTATGTAAACCAAGGGGCATCACTGTGTCTCAATAAAACTTTATTTACAAATCAGGTGGTAGACCAGCTTTGGCCAACCCGTGACCTTTTAGTCTTCCACATTTTTCTCCATATTCATGTGTTCCTAAACAGATGGATTTTGGTTTGGTTTAAATTGGTTTGGGGATTAGCTTGAATTTTGGGGGTTTTGGGCCTTTTTTGTTTTTGTTTTTGTTTCTGGTGAGTGGGAGGGTTTGGAGGGGGAGGAAGAATCAGTGATTTTTTTTTTTTAAATAACATATTACACGTGCTTAGTGTCTTTTTTCCATCTTTAATGACATTCATGGAGTGGGCTTCAGGTCTAGTGGTATAACTCTTACATATCGTTTCCAGTAGCTACACAAAATTGCATTGTATGGAGAGATTATCAGTATCGGTTAGTGCTGTAACAAGTAAATCCTGTCGTCTTGGGGCTTAACAAACCAATAGCTGGCTTCTCACTCACTTGAAGACTAGTAACAGGGTTTCTGGTAGACCACTGTCCCGCTCTTGACCACCAGGGATTCAGGCTCCTTCCTTCTGGGAGCTCTCTATCCTCTAGGGCCTCAGAGGTGAATCGCATCAGCAGGCAGATGATCAAGTGGTACAGTTTGCAGGCCAGGACTGTACATGGTGAATATGCCTTCTGCTCATGGTCTCTTGGCCAGAACTCAGTTATTGGCCAACCCTAACTTTCAGATAGCCTGGGAAGTAGTCTGGATATGTGTTCAGAAGAAAAACTGGGAAGAAAAGCCCAGTTTCAGTGAGCATAGAAGTGTCTCTCAAGAATTCCATGTCTTTTGGACGCAGCACACAACAGATGCTACCACAGTTATCACAAACCAGGATTGTTGTGTCATTCTGACATTGTGATGCTCCTAAGACCTGTTGTGGGCTCTAATGTCCTGCAGAGCACCACACTTCTACCTCCTTCTCCGCGCTACTAGTCATTTATCAACTGGAAAGCTAATTATGCACACTTGTCAGATTTTCGCTGTAAAAATTAGCCAGTTCCTAAGGTAGTAGACTGAACATGGCCTTCAGAATTCTAGGTCCTAATCCTTACAGCCTGCAAATGTTGCCTGGGAGAACACAGACCTCTTAGGACCATCGCAGTTGTGATGGAGGCCAGTGGGCTGGGAGACAGGCCATGCCTGGTTGCAATAAGACTTCATGATTTTTGATGTATCTGAGTCTGTGTTTTCTATAATTATGAGAAACACGTGACCATGTATAGCTTTGAACTGATGGTTCATGTGAAGCTGGCAACACTGAGGACTAAGCATGAACCTTCCTGTGAGGGACCCCCATTTGTCCCACACCATCCAGCCCATAGTAGATGCTCAGGAAATAGATGTTGAACGCATCAGTGCATCTGTAAAAAACAGATCTGACTGAGTCCCAAAGATCTCTCCATTTACATTTGCATCTATCACTGTGTTCAGTGAGACCCTTCTGGCTAGCTTGGAGCTTCTGAACCTTGCCATGATCAAGCGTTTAGGCTGGATAGTTCTTTGTTGTGTGGAGTTCTCCTGTGCAATGTGGATGCCATACTCTCCCAGTTTTGACAACTAAAAATGTCTCCAGTCATTGCCCAGTGTCCCCTGGGGACACAGTTGCCCCACAATGTTTTAGTTGACTATAGTGAGGTAGCTGTCCCTCTGCAGCTTTATTCCATTCCCCCCACCCAGTGTCCTCTCCCTTCTGTTGCATCTCTCAGCTCCTTGTACCCCCCCACACACACACACATGGACATGCATGCACGTCCTTTCAACTGCTCCCACTTCGGCATATAAAAGTGTCTGAGAGTAAAGTTTTGTGTCTTACCTCTCCCCTCCCCACTGTCCATTTCCTGAACCTAACACTCGGCTGCCATCGGGGCGTCTCTCTGAAGTCTCCTAGCATCTCCATCCCATCCACATCAGCAGGAGCTCTCTGTGCAGAGGGGTGGTGTGGGGGAATGCTGGAAACTGCTGGCCTAGTGTTTTTCTTTTGCCTTCTGAAATCTCAAGAAGGAGTTGTGCGGGAGGGGTTGCAAGAAAACAACTTTCTGTCGGGCCCCTCTGGCCACCCTTGGAAGACTCAGGCGATGTGAGGAAGCCTGAGCTCAGGGCTGGAGCTGCAAAACACCCAAGTTTTGTTTTGGTTTGTTTTCCTGGCAGTATCAGCCTAGAAGGTAATAACATTGACTTTGGCTATTGAGCTCTCGCCATGCACTGCAGCAAAGCACTTGATGTGAATTTCCTCATTTCATCCCTTGACAGTCCTGGAGGTGGGTACTATTACTATTATCCCATTTTACAGCTAACAAAGTGGAGGCTGCGAGAGTCACCTTGTCTGAGGACACGCCTACTAGGAGAAAGAGCTGGGATTCGATTTCGGGGCTGTGTGCTTCCAGATAGTAGTAATAAAAGGAGCTGCGATGTACTGATGTGTTTACCATGTGCCAGACACTTTTTTATGTGAATTAATTTATTTAACCCTCCTTACCACCATATGAACCACATACCTTTATGATTCCCATTGATGAGTGAAGGAACAAAGGCACAAAGAGGTTAAGTGATTTACCAGTCCTTAAGCCCTATACTCTAGTGCAGTGGACAGACTACATCTCAAGGATCAAATCTGGCCCACTACCTGCTTTTGTAAATAAAGTTTTATTGAGACATAGCTGTGCCCATTCATTTAGATGTAGCTGCTTTTGTAGCCACAGAGTTGACCAGTTGTAAAAGAGAGAGAGAGTGATCTACAAAACCTGAAATATTTACAGAAATATTTTATGGCTGTTTACAAAATCATTTGCCATCCCCTACGTTGGGATCTTCCCTGATCACCATTCTGCCCTCCGAGCAGTGGGACCCTCACAGCCTGCTGGATTTGAAGTGTATTTTATAAGTTTAAACAAGGGAGCATTTTGTCAGCTGCTGGAAGGAAAACCAGCCTCCCAGGAGGTACCTGAAGGTGCCTTCAGAAGCAACAGGTGTGGAGTCACCTTCCTCAGCCCTAGGGGAAGGGAGAGGGCCATAAAAATCTAAGACTCCTTCCCCTCAGCTTATTTAACCCTACAAAAGCAAACAAATAAGCAAACAAATGTACAAGCTACCTCAGATTGAAAAGGAAAATAAAATAAGTCTGGAGAAAATAAAATGGGAGAACATGCTAGGCCTAAGGGTTCTAGGTCTCATACTCACTGGGGAATTTTTTAAAATGCTGGTTTACAGGCCTCCCCCCTAAAATTACCTAGATTCAGTTGATCTGAAGTAGGGCCTGGGCATTGGTTTAAAAAACAAAACAGAACTCCCAAGGTTTTGAAGATGCTGGTGAGACAATGGTCAAGGGATGGGGAGGTAGTCTTTGGCCAAGCCAAATGGAGAAGGAAGAAGAGTGCTATATAGGCAGACAATGGTCAAGGGATGGGGAGGTAGCCTTTGGCCAAGCCAGATGGCGAAGGCAGAAGAGTGCTATATAGGCAGAGGAAACAGCATGTGCAACAGCCCAGTGGCAAGAAGGAATATGATGCTGGGGGATTCAGCATGACCAGAACTTGGCCTGTCAGGAGGGGAGAGGAGAGACGAGGCTGAAGGGCTGCCAGGCCCTGGGTCACAGAGTTCTTAAACCAGTGTTCACACTGCAGGTCTTAACACATCGGTGGGTCGTGAAATCACTTCGGTGGGCCACAGCCAGCAATGGGCGGAAAACATAGTAAAGAATAGAAAATACCCGTCTGTGTCCCACGTGAGGTCAACGTGGTTTCTTGGAACTTTTATTTCAGGTTTTAGAAAGGTGTACACTGCACTGCATTGTAAAATGTGTTTCTTACTGTGCGTCTCAAAGATTTTTGAAAGCCACCATTTTTAGCTCCTGTGAAAACTTGGAATTTAGCCTGAGGGCAGTGGGGAGCCATTAAAGAGGTTTTAGTGGGGGCATGACAAGGTCAGATTTATGTTTTAAAAATCTGACTCTAAGAACGTGGAGAACAGATTCGGGGTGGGGGACAGTGGAGGCTTGGGGGGCGGGGCAGGAGTGGGTCACCAGGGAATGAGGATGAGACCCAGGTAGTTTCTGGCACACAGAGGGCCGGCAGGTAGCTGTTGAAGGGATGCATGCCGCCGCCACAGTGCCAGGGAGGAGGGGAGCTGGGGGGCTGGCTGGCTGTTTCAGGTTCTGCCTCCCATCCTTCCCCAGGGAGCCCTGGCCCCCACTCGGTACCTTTCCTGGGGCCCAAGTATTTCAGGCACAACAGACGTTGGGCTTTTTTTTTTTTTTTAAACACCTCCTCTTTGTCAGACACTCTGCTAAAAATGCTACCCAGGATTAACTAATTTGATACTCTTGCAACAGCCCTTTGGTGGGTACCATCATCCCCATTTTATAGATAAGGAAACAAGGTCCAAAGGGGCTAAAGTACTTGCCCAACCAAGGTCATGATGATCATCAAGGTGCAGGACTGGGACTCCAGCCAGTTTGGGGCTCCAGAGTCTATGTTCTCCAGTGTCTGTGGCACTTAGGGGGGAGCAAATTGCCTGACCTAGAAATTAGGGGATAGTAATAGCTGAGTGTTGTCACGCGGGGTCCATGAGCTGGGCGTTCAGCGAGCACTGCGCTCAGAGCAGTGACCCACTGGACTGCTGGATGCTAGATCAGTGACAGTTAGCGATGCTCTGAGCGTTCCCCCCACTTGATGGAGCAAGTAAGTAGTGGAGTGGGGGTTCAAACCCTCACAGCTGGTGAGCAGAATGGCGGCTCTAGCTCCCAGGGTCCTGCCTCTGCCGTTTGCTGTCCGGGTTGCTCAGGCGACGTACCAGGGTCGGCTCCTGTCACTGGGCACTCTAGGTCAGGCACTTGCTGGAGGCCAGCCTGCACTGGTGACCCCTTCCTGAATGTGAGCTGTAGGTGCTACTGCTAAAGTTCGAGACCAGGGTTCAAGCTCCCAGCCAGCTCACATTTGAGCGATAAAATCTCTTTAAAAGGGGCCAAAGACACCAAGTCTGGTTTCTCTCCTTGCCTCTCAAGTCCTTAATCCCCTCTTCCCTGCTCTAATCCCCAACAGTGGACAGGACAGGGCTTCGGGCCCAGTGGGGCCGTCAAGGTCCTCGGGCACCCCCAAGCCTTGGGGGGTGCTGCAGGCGGCCTGACCTGGGCACACCGTGCTGCATAGCTCCTGAGGGTGACCCCCAGGTACCGGCTTCACATCTTGTCTCAGAGAACTGTTTTCTTTGGCATGTGATGGAGACAGGTGACCCCACCTGGCTGGTTCAGGCCCAGGCTTGTTCAGGCTCCCAGACACCCTTGGCCTTGGCCTCTTGACTTCCCGGGTTTGGCACAGCCTCGCCGGCCTTGGCTCCTCTCCGCAGGCTGCTCCCTGCCAGTGTGAGTGGCCGTTCTCGAACGTGTTTGTCCAGTCAAGGCTGATAGACTTCTCAAGCTGCTGTCTGTTGACTTTTCTAAGAGCCCTCTGGCTGCCAGGTTGCTGTGGATGCCTCTCCAAAGCTTGTCTCCTCTCCTGGGGCGTGGAGTCAGCTAAGAGGGCTGGGGCCCTGGCCGTGTTCACAGAGGAAGCGGGGGCCCATATTGGCTGGCCTTGGGCAGGTGAAAGGACTGTATTTCTATGGATATTGTCCCTGTTGATTGTTTGGAGAATTTTAAAACGCAGCATACAAACACACTGTTCCTGACAACCAGGATTCGAACAAGACGAGCTCTCAACAGTCTCTTAGATTTTATTTATTCATTCATTCAACAAATATTTATTCAGCATATATTCTATGCCAGACGCTGTTCTAAGCACCAGGGATAGAGCAGGAGAAATCTAGTTAGGATCTCTATCCTTGTGGAGTGTATTAAGCTCTCAAGTAGCACTTTTCCCTACTGATGTAATAGAAGCCACGGGCGTGATTCTAAGTTTTCTGGTAGTGACATAAAAAATTATAAAAAGAGGGGCGCTGGGTGGCTCAGTTGGTTAAGCAACTGCCTTCTGCTCAGGTCATGATCCCGGAGACCCGGGATTGAGCCCCACATTGGGCTCCCTGCTTGGTGGGAAGCCTGCTTCTCCCTCTTTCACTCCCCCTGCTTGTGTTCCCTCTATAGCTGTGTTTCTCTCTGTCAAATAAATAAATAAAATCTTAAAAAAAAGATTTTAAAAAAATTATAAAAAGAAACAAGGGAAATTAATGTTAGTAATATATCTTATTGTATCCAATATATTAAGAAATATTTTAATATATAATCAATATTTTTAAAGATTTTATTTATTTATTTGACAGACAGAGAGAGATCACAAATAGGCAGAGAGGAGAGGCAAGCAGAGAGAGAGGAGGAAGCAGGCTTCCCGCTGAGCAGGGAGCCCGATGCAGGACTCGATCCCAGGACCCTGAGATCATGACCTGAGCCGAAGGCAGAGGCTTAGCCCTCTGAGCCACCCAGGCACCCTATAATCAACATTTTTAAGCTTACTAATGCACTGCTTGTGCATTTCCTTTTGTACAGTCTGTGAGATCTGGGGTGTGTTTGGACCATATTTCAGTGGCTCATGGCTACTGTCTAGAGAGCCTAACTACAGAGATAAGCATTATACAACTAAATAATCACCAAATTACAAGTGTGGTGGTAATAAATGCCATGAATGAAAGTTCAAGATGCAGTGAAGACTCATCTAGTAAGGGAGAGTGCTGGCAGTGGTGGTGGTCAGAGGAGGCTTCCCGGAGGCAGTGGCATTGTACTACTTATGCAGAAACCTACAGGTGGCAGGGATCAGGGGGGCAAGGAGAATGCTGCTTTTGAGGGGAAGCAGGTAGAATGCTGGTGTCGCTGCAGGGTAGAGTAGTGAGGGATGGGATGGGAGAGAGTGGCAGGGGCCAGGTCACCTGCATCAGATACTGTGCAGGGAGAGGCCACAGTAAGAATGACCGCTGGCGCTTGGAGGGCCAGCTGCAGCTTGCAGTTATGTCAGACTTCTGGAGATTGGCTTGACCGATCTAAGCTTGTAGGGAATGCCTCGGCTCAACTAACAGCCATTGCCCCTCTTCCAGGGCAGTGGAGCCCGGTCCTGTTTGGTTGGCCATGTGCTCAGGCCGAAAGGAGGAAGGACAATTGGACTAAGCCCCTTTACCACGATCCAGTGCTCACCAGGGAAACACAAGGGGCTGTCTGCTGGAAGAAGCTGCTAGAGGTGTTCCTCTAAGATAAAATGAAGGGGGCCTGTGAAGGGTGCCCCCTGTTTCACTACCTTCCTGCTTGGGATAGTTATGTTATCTGTGACCAAAGGGTCAGAGGCTAAGAGATATGCAGAGGTGTTTGACATCATCCCTCTGAGGCCACTATCACCAGCCATCGTGTGCATGAGGACAGCACGCATCTGCGCGGTCTGTTGCCAGGTGCGGAAGGAGAATGGGTCAGGCTTTCTGCAGAGCCCTGTGTCGTACCTCATCCTCTCAGCACCTGTCTTCGCTCCTGTTGTTCGGGCGAGCCAGAATCACACCCACGTTTCTGGCTGTTTTTAACCTGCACGTTGTGCTGCCTCTCTGTTTTTTAATGTGCTGCTTTGGAAAGCTTCTCCCCACCCCCGCCCGGCCCCGCCAGAAAAGTCCTCTAATACAGGGTTTCTCAACCTTGGGGATTTGGACGTTTTGAGTCACATGATTCCTTGCTGTGGGACAGTTCTGTGCACTGAAGGATGTTTGGCAGCATCCCTGACCTCCACTCACTGGATATCAGTGGCACTTTACCCAACTGTGATAACCGGAAATGTCTCTGGATATTGCCAAGTGACCCCCAGAGAACAAAATGGCCACCCACTGAACACCTTGGCTGTAGAAAACGTGTTACCACCGGCCACCTGGGAAGCTCTGTGCCCTTGTACAGGTTGTGTAGTCTCTCTGGTCCTCGGTTTTCTCTTCTGTAAAATGGGTGTGGGGGGGGTAGGTAGAAGGACACAATATTATTGACCTCAGGCTTTATTTTGAGGACTAAATGAACCAATGTATGTAAAGCACCTAACAGAGTGCTTGGTGCCTGATGAGCTCTTCCATAATGTGAAGATCTGGCTCATGTCCCTCTGTCTGAACTGCTAGCTGGATTTTAGCAGCATGAGTGAATTCCATGATGCACAGTGAAATCTCCAAAGATGTTGGCTCTGGGAGTCAGGGATGCCATCTCTCTTGCCCCTCACTGGATTCTCAGGAATTAGATCAGTGTTTATTGAATGAGTAAGTCTTAAATCCTTATGAATATCTATAAAACAATTTTTTTAGATCTCTCAGGATTTCTTTCATTCTGCTCTTCCTTGTAAAATTTGTTTTTATACTGCTTTTTTTGTTTTTATGCTTTGTTTTACTTTATTTTTGCTATATCTGTGTTTTTACCAACACCAGAAATTACAGATCCTGAGGATTCTTTAGCACTGCTATGAGCTGGGAGAGCTTTATTGTGAGCTTTAGCACTGCTGTGAGCTAAGAGAGCCTCAAATCTGTTTTAGTAATTCCCTTGGCCTGTTTTAGCCCCACGATGCATCCTTTCGGGGTTTAATATTTTTCTCAGAAGGTTCTGGCTGGATATTAAATCTGGCCAAGGGCAGCTCTCAGCAGAGGGTGTGTGCTTAAGGCTGTTGACTTTAGGTTTCAGTTAGAATTTGGAAGTCCCTCCCCCTTTTCTGTGCAAGCACCATTTTAATCCAATTTATGATTAAATGTGAGGGAGAAGGGGTATGAAGAAAGTCATCATGTTCCCTGAAAAGAAACCCTATCATTGATAGAATGCTGGACCATAAAAATTAGGATATTGTTCCAATCTGTAAGCTAGTTTTGTAAAGTATATGTCATGTTCTTCCATCAGATTTGCTGATTTGAGGCATGATGTTTAAAAAACAAATCAACTCAAAGGGTCTTAGGTTGACATGATAAATATGCAGACTCTACCTGCAGCTCTTTGTGAAGAATCAATTCTCAGATTTTCACAGTAAGCATGATTGAAGCACAGCAACGTACTTAGTAAAATCCAGAGTGGGTGTAAACATATTTTTTCCGAGGGCCGCCATTTTGAAAATTCTTTGGTTTCCATTTCTTTACTGGCCCCCACGGCAGAAATCAGAGTGTTATACTTGTTTAAGTGTAGATACAAGTATCTGGGGAAGAGGTCCTCAACAAGGAGTGGTTCTGACCCCAAGGGACATTTGACAATGTCTGGAAACATTTTAAGTTGTTACAAAAGGGGAGAGGTATGCTACTATTATCTGGTGAGGAGCAGAGCCAAGGGTGCGGCAAGACAGCGTACAATCCACAGGCCAGCCCCACACAGAAAAGAATCATCCAGGGCGCCTGGGTGGCTCAGTCAGTTGAGCATCTGCCTTCGCCTCAGGTCATGGTCTCAGGGTCCTGGGATCGAGTTCTGCATCAGGCTTCTTGCTCAGTGGGGAACCTACTTCTCCCTCCGCCTGCTGCTTCCCATGCTTGTGCATGTGTTCTCTCTCCCTCTCTCTTTCTCTCTGACAAATAAATAAAATATTTTAAAAAAATCATCCAGACCCAAAATCTCCAGAATGACAAAGCTGAGAAATCCTGAGATAGATGTTCATTGCATCAATTAAAATTGAAGAAAAACAAATAGAAAACCTATATATAACCTGAATGTTCATCTCTTGGGAAATGGTTAAATAAACTTTGGTGCATTATTTCCATGAAGTACTATGTAGATATTATAAAGAGTTAGATGGCTTTATGTGCATTGATTAGAAAATTGTCTATGGTGTATTTTTAAATGGGAAAACAAATACACAACATCATTTTTGTTAAAATAAATTAATATCTGCTTTTAGTGATATTAAGGAATTTTGTAGGCATGATAATGGTATTGTGGCTATGTTTTCAAAAGAAGTCTTTTTTTTAGAGAGAGAGAGAGATGCATACTGAAATGTTTACAGATGAAAGTATATTATGGCTGGGATTTACTTCTAAGTTCTGTGAGGGGAAAAGTAGATGGGGTGGATTGGCCATGAGTCAGCAGTTGTTGGAGCTGTGTAATGGGTGGGGGAGATTCATGGATGAGTCTGGGTATTTTGTGTATGTTTAAAAATTTATTATAATAACAGAGTTGCTACACACAAACATATTTGTAAATGCATTGAAGAAAATCTGGTGGGAGATGACAGACTGGTGATACACACAGACAAACATAAATTTCGCTCTTTGTAACATAACCATCATAATGACGGAACTAGCCCAGAAGTTTATTTTTCTCTCATATAAAAGTCTGGGCTGACACAGCAGCTCTGCTCCGCAGGGTCAGCAGTGACCCAGACCCTTTCCATCTTGGGTACATCTTTCCATCTTGTGTACATCCTGAACGTGCCGCCCTTTACCTCATGGTCCGAGATGGCTCCCGGTCACGTTCTGTTGCAGCAGGTAGGAATGGGGAAAAGGTCAAGCAAGCCTCCCTGATTCCTGTAAGGATGTGACCTGCACATTGAATGCATTGCTTTCGATTCCATCCTGTTGACCATAATTTAGGCACGTGGCCACAACCTCACTGCAAAGGAAGCTGGCAAATTTCCTCTGGGTAGCTGCGTGCCCTACTAAGGATCAGGGATTCTTTTATTGTATAAGAAGGTGAAAAGAGAAAGAATACTGGGGACCACCTAACATACTCTGCCACAGCGTATCCCAAACTGTGAATGATGGTTAGTACAGAGCAGTGGGGGGGGGGGGGCTATCTTTTTAGGCTATATGTCTATTCAACTCTCTTACCATTGGCCAGTATTTCTTTTTCTTT
Source organism: Spilogale gracilis (assembly GCA_004023965.1). Lineage (NCBI taxonomy): Eukaryota > Metazoa > Chordata > Mammalia > Carnivora > Mephitidae > Spilogale > Spilogale gracilis. Next base: position 20,709 of record PITA01005709.1, on the reverse strand, counting down.
TGCAAAAAGAAATATAAAAAATGCTATTGTTAACCAGAGCGTGCATGGTCCTTGTGTATGACACTGTGAAGCTGGAAGGCCCTTATAGTATTCATGTAACTGCTACTTATCGCTAGTTATTTAGTGCCAATTGCAGTTACTGTATCAAATTCTAAGGGTGCAGCAGTGAAGAAGACAAAGTCGCCCTCCCTCAGAAGGTGAACAAATAAATATACAGTGCGTTTTAAGATATCAATCAGAATTGTAAAGATGAGGAGCGCTTGGGTGGCTCAGTTGGTTAAGTATCTGCCTTCAGCTCAGGTCATGATCTCGGGGTCCTGGGATCCAGCCCTGCATTAGACTCCCTCCTGGGCAAGGAGTCTGCTCCTCCCACTCCCTTTTCCCTCCCCCCCATGCTCGCTCTCTCTCTCAAATAAATAAAAGGAATTGTATTAAAAATACAATTAAATATTTAAAAAAGGAATTATAAAGATGAATATAGCAGGGTCCGAAGATAGAAGGTGGTTGGAAAGATGGAGGAATGGGTTTGATAATATGATTGGGGAAAGCATCTCTGAGGAGGTGATATTTGAGAGAGAAAACACCTAAATGAAGCAAGAGATGAGTCAGGGCAAGATCTTGGGAAGAGGATTTGTGGCAGAAGGAACAACATGTGCAAAACCATGAGGTGGGAACTAACTCACTAGGTCTGAGTCGTAGCAAAAGGAGTAATGTCCCTGCAGGAGGGGAAGTCAGGGCAGAGACCCGAGGAGGTATTTGGAGGGGTGCTAGGGCCCACGTGGTGTGGGGCCGGGACAAGGTGTTCTATTAAGCTCTGTAGGTATTACTCTGAGCCATTATGACCAAAAGATGTTTTTCCTAATTATTTGTAATTATTTTCAAAATGTAGGAAGATACCCATGGAGACAATGGGATGCAGAGGAATGAGATTAATGCTTATGGCTGTTGTTAGCTGTGGGATCTGAGGCCATTTACTCAACTTATTGGCCCAATTTTCACTTGTAAGGGTAGAGAAGAGAGTACCTCTGGTTCTTCTTCTGTTCTAAGAACTTGACAAGTAGCAAGTCATTCATCCTCCAAAAACCCTAAGCCATGGGGCCCATCTGTAACCCCATTTGACAAGTGAGATACTTGAGGCAGGGAAGTCAAGCGAGATCCCATACCACCAGTAAGTGGCAGAGCCAGGATTTGAACCCAAGCACCTGGACACCCAAGGGGGCCTGCTTTATCATCCCCACTGTTCTGGGTTCCCGCTGATTTGTGGGCTGGTTGGGGGAGAGCAGTGAAGAAAGATCTGTGACCACAATGTGCAAGAATATAGACGCTAAACAAATGTGTTGATATTATTGTAATGTTCTTCTCACTTTTCTTTTAAAAATTTTTTTAAATTTCTAAACCCCTAATGAAATAATCAGTTCAGCCATGAACATTAGTGGGATGAAGCCATTAGATCAGAGGTTTGTGGGGAACAAGCAGACCTGTGACCTCTGCTAGGATTAGTGGGAAGGAGACCCGGGACATCACGCCCCTCTGATGTGATATCACAGAAAGAACTCAGCACCACTCTGAAGCTTTACTGCTCCCCCTACTAATCTGAATCCTCATTTTTTGAAGAGAATTTGTGGGAAATATGGTAGAAAGAGAAATAAGTTAACAACTCCATGAGGAAGCAAAAAGAATCCAGGACATGAGATACTCTACTAAAAACTAGAAACTTAGTTTCTTCAACTCTGTCAGTAGTCTGTGTAAAAAGGAGGGGGAGGGGGCACCTGGGTGCCTCAGTGGGTTAAGCATCTGCCCTCAGTTCAGGTCATGGTGTCAGGGTCAAGCCCCACTTCAGGCTTCCTGCTGAGCTCTGAGTCTGCTGCTTCTCCCTCTGCCTAACCCCCCCCCCAAACCCACTCAGGCGCGCTCTCTCTCTCTCTCTCTCTCTCTCTCTCTCTCTTAAATAAATAAAATCTTTTTTAAAAAGGGGGGAGGCTATTCTAAAGTAAATGTAAGAGACATAATAAGCAAACATAATGTGTGGACTTTGTTTAGATCTTGAATCTTTTGCGATTTTTTTATAATTGAAGTAAAGTTGAAAGATTATATTGGTTTTCAGGTGTGCAACACAGTAATTTGACAATTACATAGTTCACAAAATGTTCACCACGTGAAGTGCAGTCCCCGTCTGTCACTATGCAACATTATTACAGTTATGATTGACTGTATTCACTGTACTATACTTTTCATCCCCATGACTTATTTATTTTATCCGTGAGGTTTATATTTTGAAATCCCCTTACCTATTTCCCCTGTCCCGCCACCCTAGATCCTGAATCTTTTTTTAAAGTATTTTATTTACTTATTTGAGAGAGAGCAAGAGAGGAAAAGAGAGCAGGAATAGGGAGAGAGGCAAAGGGAGAGGCAGACTCCCCACGTTGTAGGGAGCCCAGATCCTGAATCTTACAAACCAACATTAAAAGGGCCCGTGAAGAGAGTTAGGAAGATTGGGTATGGACTGTGTTCAAGAAGGCATGAGGAATTATTGTGAATTTTGTTAGATGTAATAAAAGAAAGTGTCCACATTTTTTAATAAGTATAGCAGAGAGAGGAGACTTTAAGTTTGAATTTGGTTTAACGATATCACCGAAGAGAAAAATAAATCAAAAAGCTTAGAAGAGACACATGGGGCCAAATCTTGAAAAATGTTGAATCTGATAGGTGCTCAGCGATTTATTTTACTATTCTATATGCTTTTGCATATGTTTGGGATTTTTCCTTAAAAAAAAACTTCTAGCCCTTACCATGAAACCATCTTACAAAAAAAGGTGAAAAGAAACCTCACCGTTTGAAATGGCATAAAATTGAGCCAACCTCAAAAACAAGAAGAAAAAACATTTAAAAAACATACAAATCAGTGTGTGGCGCCTTCCATTTCAGGGTAACGATGTAATTAGAGATCAGTCATTAGGAAAGATTAATGTTAAGACATCTGCTGCAGTCCATGGCAGATGGCTGGAGAAGAGACCATTCGGAGTCAGACTTCCTGGATTTAAGTCCATCGCTCCCACTTACAGCTGATTTTAGGCAAGAGACTTAAACATCCTGTCCTTGCTTTTCTTATCTATGAAATGGGACCTTCGTTCTGCTGATCTCATAGGGACTGTTGGGGAAACTAAATGAGCTCAAACACAGAAAGCACTCAAAACAGTGTCTGGCTTCTAGACAACATGTGAACTGTTACTATTTTTCAGCTTCTTGGGGGCACAAATAAGGATTTGGGTAAAATGAAGATATTCTAAAATTTAGTTTTTAGTATTCAGTTTCTCCGTTGTTTCTCTCCCACATGTTCCCCTCCACTCAAATTAAAATGCCCAGTTCTATAGCATCAAAATGCATCTCTGCATGGTCCAGAGTGGGTCCGGGTCACTGCAGTTCGTGGTGGTTGGGTGAACAAGAGAGAGGAACAGCACTGCTGATGGGTAAGGACAGCACACTCACCAAGAGAGTGCTGCCTCTAGCCCCCTGCTTGCTCACCTGCCTGGGGTGAGGGGCCCTGGGGTTCCGGACGGCCTCCAGCCTTTGATGTTCCCCAGCCATCACTGGCAAGGGCCGGCTTTCCCTTACAGTGAGACTCCTTGGTATTTTACTTCATGCCTTGTTTTGTTGGTTGTGGTTGGAGCCTTTTTTTTTTTTTTAATGGCTCCGCATGAGAAATATTCTATAAAAAGTTTGCCTTTTGCTCCAGGGCTTTGCTGAACACAACCTGAAATCAGCAGAACGTGTGTGGTCCTCTCTCAGTCACTACACATTGGGTGCTTTTTTGAAGGCTGTCCCTTGTGGGTCTAGTAAATATTGGAAAACACATTATAAAATTCAGTCATCTGAACTTGAGTCACGTTAACACAAAAAAAGCGAATCTCAAGAGGTCATATACTGTATGAGACCATTTAATACCATTCTCAAATTGACATTTCAGAGATGGAGAACAAATCTGTGATTGCCAAGGGAGTTTGGGGGTCTGGGGGATGAGGGTGGGCTTGCCTGTGAAGGGAGAACACGGGTAGAGATCTTTGTGGTGAAAGAAATAGTCCACCATCTTGCCTGCAGCGGTAGTTACACGTATCTACGTTTGTGATAAAACGACGCTGAGCTACACACACTCTCACAGCCCCAATGCCAATATCCTGGGTTTGACGTGCGGCTGGAATTATGTAAGATGGACTCACTTGGGAAAAGCGGAGTGAAGGGTACCCAGGACCTCTCTGTACTATGTTTTGCAACTTCTTGTAAATCTGTAATGATCTCAAAATAAAAAGTTTAAAAAAAGATCCCAGGGATAGCAAAACTGGATTACGAAAACAGTGGGCCCTTGTTTTCACATGCCATCAGGAATGAGGGAAACATCGTAAAACTACCCCATCAACCATTTTTAATTCTGCACCAAGTTCATATGGTTGAGAATTTATCAAGCATGAGTGAGAGAGCTTGTTCTGGGACTAAGATGCCAGACCCAGGCTGGTTTTCCTTTCTTCTTCTTTTTTAAAGATTTTATTTATTTATTTGGGAGACAGCTCAAGAGAGTTTGAGCAGGAGGAGGGTCACAGGGAGAGGGAGAAGCAGGCTCCCCACTGAACAGGACCCTGAGATCATGACCTGAACCGAAGATAGATGCTAAACCAACTGAGCCACCCAGGTGCCCCTGGTTTTCCTTTCTGACACACGACTCCCTAGAACTTCATCTGCTTAGCTGAACAGTGGTGCTGTGGAGGAGGGTTTCTGAAATTGTTTGTCTTCCTGAGAGAGTTTTGAATAAAAAGCTTTCAGATAAGGGGGCAGAAACCAATGCAAGGTATGAAAACGAGACCTGACTATTGGGAATATAAATTGGATCAGCCACTCTGAGGGGTAATTTGCAAATGTCCTTTATGAGTTTAAAGTTAGAGCCAGCAATTTTACTTTGGGGTATCACTCCTAGAGAACTGTATGCATGTGCCCCCAAGAGGGTCTGTCCCAGGCTGTGTGGCATTTAGTTATAATAACAAAACGTAAGAAATCTGGGGAGTATGGACATACCAGGGAATCCTATGCAGCAATTAAAAAGAATAGACAAATGTCTGTACTGTGACACTGAATGAACATCAAGCTATTTTATTAATAGAGTAAAAGTCCTGGAGCAGGATGCATAGATCAGTGCCATCGACAAAACAATACTGTGTGTTTTTAAGGAAACACGTGGGTGTTTGTGTTCATGACTAGGAGGAGGTCTGCAGAGCCATTCATCCTGTTAGTAACTATGGCTACAGCTGGTGGGAGATCGTGGTCAAAGGCAATTTGAATTTTATCTGAAATTTTAAAATGTATTTACAAATGTTTTGGAATATTGCCTGGTCGTTAAATTCTTCTCTTAAGAGAAGGTCATACAGTTATATTCTCAGCAGGAGGAGACACATATCCCATGGATATCCCAGCTGTCTGGGTTGCCCATTGGTGAATTCCACCTGAGACTGGACACAGATTCCACTCTAGAATGTGGAGAGCAGGGAACTTGTCTGATGCAACACTGTATTCCCAGTGCCTAGAAGAGTTCCCGGCCTTCCAAAACAATAAGGTGAAATCAATTACTGAATAAACACCCGCTTTTCTTTTTTGATATGCAGTGTAAACAAAGTCAGTGGGTCTAAAGGATCAGCAGCCCAACTCAGTGAACGAACCAGTGGATGGATTTAGCATCCACTGTGCCCGACTTCATCGGCCTTCTCTCTAGCCTTTGCAAAGGAGACTGACAGCCCCTTGTTTGCCTGGGGAAAGTGTCCCGTAGGCCCCTACAACTTCTATTAAATGACATCTTCCCCACTGTAAGGGAGACAGGCTGGGAGATGTGGACAGGAGGGGCTTGTCCCCTCTCCAGGGCAGCTCGTGGGGTCTTTCCCCATGGATGCTGAAGTTGGCCACAGTGATTGCAGCCCCCAGATTTCACTGACTAAACTTACAGTTTACTCTTATTCTGCCTTTCACACTGAACACTGAGGATGGGGTACACATGCACCAGAATAGGGGTCATAGTCTTCTAAGATCATGCTTCTCAAAGGGAGTCTGGGACCCTCAGTGCCACGAGCTCTGGGTAGACACCTCCCAAGGTTCATGCACAGTGGGAAAGAGCATCTCTTCTCTCACAGTCCATCCTGGGTCTCTCATTGGTCCCACCAGCTCATGTGACCACCATCCCTGAGCCAATCCCTGTAGACTGAGGGGTAGGAGATGCTAATTGTCAGGCTCAAGGCCTATTAGCAGTGTCAGCCCCACACAAGCCACATAGACAGAGACTGGGGAGTTGCAGTTCCCCCAAGGAAAGAAAACATGTTCTTACCACAAGACCAAGTCAGAATGCCAGGACCCCCACTGCTCCCACCCTGTCCCCACTCACCTTTCATGCTGTAGCTCCAGACATTTCCACTTTCTCCTCTTGCTTTTGAATCTCAAAGCAGGATCATCAGAATCATTTTGCAGTATATACATGTATCAAGTCATCTTATTATACACCTTAAACTTACACAGTATGTCAGTTGTGTCTCAGTAAAGTTGGGGGAAAAGCCTAAGAGGGGGGCAAGGAGGACTGCCAAGGGCATGACAGCCAGGCAGAGTTTAATAATAAATAACCGTAGTTTACAACCCCCTTGTGTTATTGGGGCAGGAGCTTCTGGGATGGACTAGAGTGGGGGCAGGAACATCCAATGTCCACATTCTGCTGATCGAGTCCTACTGTTTGGAGGCCTACTGCTGGGAAGAAGAGTAAACCCAGGGTCTCAAAGTCAGTGCCTAGAGGGGCCCAGCAGGCAATATAAATGGGTACACGTCCAGGGTAGTTACAGTGGCCGTGACCAGCAGTGTTTGGCAGGAATCGCAGAAACTCAGTTAATATTGGTTGAATGACTACGTTTATTCATATGGCAGTTCATTTATTATACAAGAAATATTTATTGTTTTAAGATTTTATTTATTTGAGAGATGGAGCATGAGCAAGGGAAGGGACATAGGGACAACCAAATTCCCCGCTGAGCGCAAGCCTCATGCAGGGCTCCATCCCAGGACCCCAAGATCATGACCTGAGCTGAAGTCAGACGCTCAGCCAACTGAGTCACCCAGGTGCCCCACCAAGAAATATTTATTAAACACCTATCAAAGGCCAGGCCCTGCAGGAGATTTGGGGAATGTAATGGTGGACAAAACAGACAAAATCCTTGCCATCAGGGAGTATGCAGTCTGATAAGGAAGACAGATGGAAATTAAATAACATCCAAACACTCCCCCCAAGTTGGGTGACTGGTGTATAGAGAGGGACATGGCCCCGTGCAAGCTGGTACAGGGGGATGGGCCCTGCTTGGGAGGCCTGGGGAGATCATGGTAGCTAAGACCTCTGAAGGGAGAACAGGAGGGAATGGTGTCCCAGGTAGAGAGAAGAGCATGTGCAAAGGCCTCATGACAGAAGGGGGTGTGGAGTGAGAGAAAGACCAGTGTGCCAGAACGATACCTCCCTTGCAGAGGTTATAAGCAAGGATGCAGTGAGGAAAGCAGGTTCAGATTTATGTTGTCAGGAACTCCTGAGGCTGCTGCCCAGAGAACAAACCGGAGGGAGGCTAGAGTGACCCCACGGCAATGGGCACAAAGGCCGTGGTGGCTATCCAGGGCAGAGATGGTGGTGGCTTGGGCTAGGTGATGGCCCATGGAGGTGGAAAGTGCTCAGTGCATTCCATGGATGTTTCCAAGGTGGACTTAACAACACCTGGTCACAAGTTGGATGTGAGAGCTGAAGGAGGGGGGGGGGCGGGGGTCGACAATCCGGGGCTTCTGGTGTGAGCAACTACTCCCCCTCCCTGCCAAATGGGGGAGACTGGGGCAGAGCCGAGTTTGTGATTAGTAGATGTATTTTGAATGAAATGAAATGGGGGTGGTGGAGGCAGCCAGAAACGTCCAGGTTTGGGCCACAGCTGTTGTCTATCCAGAAGCCTGTGATTGCTGTTGGCAGGTTAGGATTTCTAAGCCCTAGAAAGATGCTGGGAATTGGCCCTCTCTGAAGTCCCCTTGGCCGACTGGCCATCTGTCCTCTACATCCAGCAGTCAGGGCCGCTGCTCTCAGCCAAGGTAGCCAGGGCAGTCAGGGGGGTGGAAAGGTGAGCTGCCCACCCGCCTGGGACCCTCCATCTGCTTTTGATCTTTCACAGCCTTTGAAGTCCCCCCTACTCCCCACCCTCCAGCTGTCATCTCTTGGGCTCCTCCAGCAGCTCCATGCTTCCCTAGTGCTTCTCAGTCCCTGGGGACAGGGGTGGTGACAAGGGTAACAAATGGTGCACGCCGCTGGCAGCAGCAGGCCAGAGAGAAGGCCAGAGGGCGGGGGCTTTGAATGCCTCTTTCTTCCCACTCCTCTTGGTCTGGTTCTGAAGCAGCAGGGGTATCAGGATTTTGCAACAATACAACAGGGGAAAAATTTTTTTTGTAAATGAATCCCATGCCTTTGCTTCCTTTCCCTGACTTCATGAAAGAGAAGCTAAGTCTTTCTCCTCCCCGCCCCCAGACTCTGTTAAGACTGTCTGATTTCTCTCTTCCCTCCCCTGCAAAGAGAATAAGCTGTTCTCCTATTTCAGGTAATTGTGAGCAGGGGAGAAGGGGGAGAATGTGAATGAGGGAAGCCTCCCTACAAACTGCAAGAGAATTCAACTCTGCCCATCAAACTACAATAGGAACCAGTGGTTTCTAGATGATCCTCATGACAGTTCCTAGTGTGTCCCTGGAATGAAACTAATTGTGTCTTTTGTCTGTGTGAATGCCTTCTCTAATTCAATCTGCACATAACCCACTAGGGAAGGTACTACTATTTTCTCCATCCTTATGGATAAGGCTCAAGAGAATTATATAACTCGCCCAAGGTCATACAACTGATAGCTGGAATTTGAACCCATGTAGCACATGGTGGAGCCAGAGGTCTGACCAGGTGTCTTAGTGGATGTTGGAGCTGGGTGGGCCCTGGGTTCAATTTTTGACCCAGTTTTATTTACATGCTGTGGTTAAAAGCACAGACCTGTCCCTGATGGACATAGATGCAGAAATTCTCAACAAAATATTAACAAATTGAATTTAGGACTACATTAGAAGTATCATTCATCATGATCAAGTAGGATTTAATCTAGGAATATAGGACTACATTAGAAGTATCATTCATCATGATCAAGTAGGATTTAATCTAGGAATATAGGGGTGATTCAGTTTTCACTAATCAGTCAATGTGAAATATCGAGGAAGGATAAAAACCAGATAATCATCTCAATAGGTGCAGAAAAAGCATTTGGCAAAATGCAACATCCACTCATGGTAAAAACTCAAAAAAAAATAGGCTACATATGAAAAATCCACAGAGAACATCATATTCAGTGGTGAAATACTGAAAGCTTTTCCTGCAAGATCAGGAACAAGACAAGGATGTCCACTCTCACCACTTATAATCAACATTGTACTGGAAGTCCTAGACATAGCAATCAGACAAGAAAAGGAAATGAAAAGAAGGAAGAGGTAAAACTGTCACTTTTTTTGATGGCATGAGACTATGCATAGAAAACCCTAAAGCCTCCTCAAAATAACTGTTAGAACTCAAGTGAATCAGTGAAGTTGCAGATACCAAATTAATATGCAGAAATCTGCTGTATTTCTATACACTAATAATAAAGCAGTGGAAAGAAAAATTGTAAAACAGTCCCATTTACAATTGCAACAAATGGATTAAAATATCTAGGAATAAATTTTAACGAGGTAAAAGACCTTTTCTTTAAAAACTATGACATTGATGAAAGAAACTGAAGATGATACAAATGGAAAGATGTACCATACTCACAGACTGGAAAAATTAATATTGTTAAAATGTTCATACTACCCAATGCGATCTACAGATTCAGTGAGCTATCACCTCAGCCCAGTCCAAAAAGACAAGAAATAACACATGTTGGCAAGGACACAGAGTAAGGGGAACCCTCGTGCACTGTTGGTGGGAATGTAAGCTGGTACAATCACTGTGGAAAATAGTACAGCAGTCCCTAAAAAAATTATACAGTAATAACATATGATCTAGAAATTCCACTAGTGGATATTTACCCAAAGAAAATGAAAACACTAATTTGAAAAGATACATGCACTACTATGTTTATTGTAGCATTATTACAGTAACCAATATATGGAAGCAATCCAAATGCCCATCAATAGATGAATGGCTAGAGATGTGAGATTACACACACACACACACACACACACACACACACACACACACACACACACAGTGGAATATTACTTGGCCATAAAGTGGAATGAAATCTTGCCATTCTTGCCATGGGTGGACCTAAAGGGTATTATGCTAAGTGAAATAAGTCAAACCCAGAAGGACCTGTGATTTCATTTATACATAAAATCTAAAAGTCAAAACAAACAGACTCTTAAACACAGAGAACAAATGTGATTCACAGAGGGGAGGTGGGTGGAGGGATGGGTAGATTAGGTAAAGGGGATTAAGAAGTATAGACTTGCATTTATAAAATAAATAAGTCACAGAGATGAAAAGCATAGGGAATATAGCCAACAATACTGCACTAACATTGTATGGGGACAGGTAGTGACTACATTTATCCTAGTGAGCACTGAGTAATGTAAACAATTATCAAATCACTGTGTTGTATACCTGAAACTCGTATGACTTTGTATGTCAACTGTACTTCAATACTAATTAATTAATTTTTAAAAATACAGCACAGACCATAGAGCCAGACCAGCTGGTTGTGAATCCTGGTTCTACCGCTAACTAACAGGTCACTTTCTGAACTTAGTCTCTTCATCTCTATCCACCTCATAGGATTAAACAAGTCAATATATGCAAAGAGCTCTTGGTCCCAGACTAAATGCTCTTCAAGTGTTCATTATTTTTATTTCTATTATCTGTAAAATGAGCACTATAATCAGGGCCAGGTTAAGACCTTCAGAGGCCTCAAAACACCAAAGAGATCAGCCTCATGCCTCTGCTGCCCCATGTAATTCAATAATAAAACAATATGACCCATAAAACCCAAATCCGAAACTCACTGTGTGCTGGAATTTTAACTTCTTTTCAGATCCTCATGGCAGAACAGGAAGAGTTCACCAAGCAGGAATGAGTCATGTTTCCTTGGTGCTTATGCTGTGCCTAGACCTAAACCTGTGTTTAGCAGACCTGCTGGGAAATAGAGGGCGGACCTTTATATCGCCGGGTAGTGGAGAAAATTTGAAAGAGGTGATGTAAAGGTGATGGGGGAAATTAGTAACTGGGAAATGGGAGCTGTGATTAGAATTTTTGGAAGTTTTTGCTCACTGAACTGGTCATACTGCCATACTTTGTAGTTAATAGGTTGCTTCTCTTAATTATAATTATGAGACTTCAAGATAGCAGTACCCGTAAGCTCTGTTGGCAATGGGAAAGAAGGATTGTCAGGGTCCTGTTTACTTTGTGAGGACTAACATTTCTATTGCTTTGGCTTTGTTAGTGATGCTTATTTATTTTCCTCCAAAGGAGGACGTGTCTGAATTGCTGTTGGTATGTTTGAAGTTGAGCTCTTGAATTACTTAAGAAAGATCTAGACTCTTTATTACTTTTTAAAGTCAATACCATGTAAATTAGTTTTGGGAAGGGCAAACTTCCTAATTGTTGTATCTTCATTCTTTTATCATTACAGTATGTTCCTCTAAATCTCTAGTAGTGGTTTTTATTTCCATGTCTATTTGAAATTATGTCAGCTTTCTTTTATTTGGTGTTTGCACCATGTGGATTTTTACAATTTTTTGCTCTGAGTCTTATGTGTCTTTATATTTAAAAGCGGTATCTTGAAATAAGCATGCAGTCCATTTTTAAATCCAGTCTTGTAATATTTGTCTTTTAGGGGGAGTATTTATTCTGTAAGGTAAATGGGCATTAAATGGTTACATTTAATGTAATTATTGATAAATATGAATTTAAATCTATCATTTTTTTTCCTATCTTATATTTTCTTTGTTTCTTTTTCTCTACTTTGTTGCTTTCTTTTGGATTAATTAATTCTCATTGTTCCATTTTCTCCTCTATTAACTTGTTAGTATATATTTTTATTATTCTCTAAGTAGTTACTCTAAAGATTATAGCATGCATTCTTATAAATTTTAAATTTTGCTATAAATCAGTACTTGTACCACTTCCAGAAAAAAGCAGTGTCCTTAGAACATGTAAACTTCATTTATCCCCCTCTTATTTACATATTTATCCTTTTATGTTGTTCTCTATCCTTTGCCAAATTCTCATTCCTCCAAAGCATTCTTTTGTAGTGCAAATGTCCTGGTGACAAATAATCTTAATTTTGGTTTGTTTCATTTTCGTCTTCATTTTTGAAGGGTTTTTTTTTTGCTGGCACAGAACTCTGTGTTAGCAGATGAAGTTCCATTGTTTTTGGTTTCCATTATACTTGCAGAGAAGCCTTATTATTCCTTCTTCAAAGATAATTAGTATTTTATTTTATTTTATATTGTATTATTTTATTTTATTTTATTTTGTTTTGTTTTATTTATTTGAAAGAGAGAAATAGCGAACAAGAGAGAAAGCACACAAGC
>PITA01005708.1:85787-107727 GCA_004023965.1 Spilogale gracilis | reverse complement strand
ATTTTAAAAAGTCTCCTTGCCTTGCCCCGGGCTCCGCTGTGTTTAGCTTCTTTCTAGCCCCGATTCAGGCCGTAATCTGCTGTTATTCCTCACTCACAGAGCACTTTCGTTTTGGGGAGTTTGTTTTCAATGGTTCAGCTCTGCGGGCTTCCTCCCCCACTCCCCTGTCTCTGGGGGCAAGTCTCCAGACCCTCTTATTTGTTTCTACCTTTTTGCCGATGTTCTTTGTCTCTCGTGGCGGTCCAGAAGTGGGAAATATCACATTTCAGGCTGGTTTCATGGGTGTTCAGGTGTTTCATTCCAGCAAAAAAAAACACTACATGGTGGTTTTTTTGCTGGAATTCAGCTCTCTTCAGGAAACTCCCCGAAATACGGTCACCTGGCCTTCCACCATCTTGACCCCCTCTTGCTCCTCATTCTTAATCCATCTGTCTTCTAAATCACTGATACAATCTTCAGCTTCACTTACTCTAGATTTTAGCATGTTTAAATTAGATTGCATCTCATTAATAGCCTTTCTAACCTCAGCTTTCACTTCTGTTATTAGGGCTTCCATTTTAAGACTAATGTTCTTTTCCAAATTAGCCATTGCTTGGATGATTGCTGCCCTGAATTACATTTCTGTCATACTGTTTATGTTCATTTCCAGTAATTCTGTGACTGGGGTTGCAGTGTCAGTGTTCTTCTTCTGTTGGTTCTCTTCTTCTGTTCCTCCTCTGAGTTATTACCAAGGAGTGATTGAGGGGGTGTATACCTAAATATATCAGCCACTATCCAGGTGAATTGGTCACTGGAAGATTTTGGAACAATCAGAATTCATCACTGAAAAGGAAGAAGAAAGAAAAAGGAGAAGGGGAGAAAGGAAGCAAGAAAAGAAAACCCTGCCAGAGTGGGGCCCAGTGGTAGGAATTATATGATACAAAACTACTACAGGGTAAAGAAAAGGCCATCAAGAGTAAATGAAGAGATCAAAAAGCTAAGCCCAACCTGAATAGCCCCCAAGACCAGTATTTATATGATACAAAGGCAAAAACAATTACATGGAAACATTGACAGACTAGGGTGGGAAGGTGAGGGCAGACATTCCTTGTGGGCAAGGAAAGTATTTCAGATCCTCCCGAGTTTTTCTTGTTATTATTGTTGGAGGAGCCCACTTTCTAAAGATATAGGGAGATTAGAACTCGTTGTATATAGGGATAGTATTGAATAGGGATGTAGGATTATCTTGAAGCTTGTAAGTATATGTGTATTTGAAAGAAAAAATAAAGGAAAGAAGAGAGAAGAAAGGGAAAAAAGAGATAAAACAAACAAACAAATGAGAGGGAACAACAAAAACAACAACAGAAAACACAGGTATGTGTTTGAAAAAATGTCAAGGTAAAAAATTGTTATGGAGTGTTGTATTAAGTATCACATTGTGATAAAAGGTGTGTTAAATATTAAAAGAACAAAAACTGTGAGAATGGATTTTTAAGTTTAAAGTAGAAAGTTTAAAAGTAAAAATAGAAAAAAGTTAAAAAAGCAAATAAGGTGAAAAACTGTATCAATAAAGCATACAGCTTTTGGGGCAGTATGTCACAGCTGGGTGGGCACAGATGCTGGTTTGATCGCTGTCCAAAGCCCCCACTTGTTGTTTCGCTCCCAAGCCATGAAAACCACAACTGATGTTGAGTCAAGCGACCTTCTCTGTGCCCAGGGAATCTGTGGTGACCCCCACGCAGAAGTGGCTGAGGTACCACAGCCCCGTAGTTTGCACTCAAGTCTGCAAAATTGCCTTCCCTGGGGGATCTGCGCCTGGCTAACATAGTGGAGAGAAGCAGCAGAGAAAAGCAGCAGAGGAATGAAAAAAAAAAAAAAAAGGAAAAAAGTGGCAGAAAAATAGACTCTGCTCCCCTGGCTCCACCACGTTCCCTCACCCGGCACCAGGGCGCACTTTCTCTCTGCGGATCTATGTCCCCGTTTCCCCGGCTGCCCCTCAGGCAATCCATTTCTGTTTGCTTTGAATCAGACTACAATCTGCTGTTGTTCCCCAAACACAGAGCACTTTCGTGCTGGGGTATTGCTTTCCAATGGGTTGCATCTGTGGGCTTCCTCCCCCACACCCCTTGTCTTTGGATATCCCTCCGATGGATCTTACTCCACTCTACCTCTTTGCCGATGCTCTTTGTCCCCCGTAGTGATCCAGAAGTGTGAAATATTACATTTCAGGATGATTTCATGGGTGCTCACAGTGTTCCTGTAGTGTTTTTTGCAGGAATTAAGCTCACCTCAAGGGACTCCCCAAAATGGGATCACTTGGCCTTCCACCATCTTCCCTCCAGTCAAATCTTTTTTTTAAAAAAAAGATAAATTATTTTAAAATTTCCCCAGGAAGGTAAGTGGTCAGAATACTATATATACACACATAGACATGTAATATTTTATACTACATATATACCTGTAGTATATACATATATACTACATATACAATAAGCAATATATATACACACACATATATTTTATACGTATGGCTTCCACAAGTAACTAAATATAAGTCCCCATATGCAGAAAGAAGCCAGGTGGACATTAAATAACCAGACAGCCAGAGGCAGGAGGCTCTTTCTCACCACTTTTTAAAATCCCACTGCTCTAGCCTTCATTTTATACATAGATAAAATCCAAGATACATTCAATTACTGCCTAGCTTTTTGAGTAATTTTGGGTACCACAGAGAAAGGAAGCACTTCTACTTCTACTCAAAAATATACAAACTTTAAAGGACTGGTTAATATTATATATTTAAAAAGTTGATATATACAGTTTGACAACATAAGAAGCACCAGGAAATGACATCGAACTCATATAGATTTTTAAAAGATATTTAAAATATATATTTTGTAGAAAAGAGGCAGAATAAAGGTCAAATACATTTTGAAAATATATTTCAAGATATATTTTGAAAATACAGTTAAATGTTGTAAAATCTACATTTGTTTAAAAGAAGATTTGATATGTATGAAATGAAGGAGAATCACAGTATTTGTTCAGAAGAAAAAATGAGAGTTTGACATTGAGGGCAAAAAACAGTGTTAGTGGAAATTTAAAATGCTAGAATCTGTGGTATAAACTTCTACCGATTGTGGAAGAATGTGAATATTATTTGTCATTCTCCCCTTTTAGATATATAAAACCATGCATATATAGCACATATTCACTAGCTATATACTATCAGACTTGGACTGAATTCTACCACTATCCCTCTGGGTCTCCAGATTAAATATGGCAGACTGTAAGATTTCTTGGCTTCCATAATTGTATGAGCCAATCCTTACAAAAAATCTCACATATAAATGTGTGTGTATAATATAGATATATGAGATATATATAGATCTCTGTCATATATATATATATATATATATATATATATATATATATATGGAGAGGGAGAGAGAACACCAATTAATGCAGGAAGTGATCACTATAGCACCTTCATTAATTTAGGTTATTCTACCTATTTTGTGTAATAGAAGAGTCAAACTCCTAAGTTAGTAATTCATAATTTTTCTCCTTTTAACCCTAAAGTTTATACTTAAAGTGATCCTAAAAACTGTAATTTGTAAAGTTTTAATGAGATATATTTCACATGATATATAATTCGCCCATTTAAAGGGCATAATGCATTTTTTTTTTTAGTATATTCACAGAGTTGTACAACCATGGCGACAATCTAATAGAATATATTTGTCACATCAACATAAATCCTCATATTTTTAGTAGTTGCTCCCCACTTCCCTTCCACCTCCTATAAATGCTTAGTCCTAGTAAATCACCAGTCTCCTTTCTGTCATAGATTTGCCTATCCTGGACATTTCAGATAAATGCAATCATATTACATATCATATTTTTATGACTGAATTCTTCATTAGCATGTTTCTAAAGTTTATCTATATTGTAGACTATATCAATTTTTTATTGAAAAATAATACCCAATATGTGGATATGCCACATTTTATTTATTTATTCTTAAACTGATGGGCATTTAAGTTTTTTCTACATTTCAGCTATTATAAATAATGCTACTATGAATATTCACGTACAAGTTTTCATGTGCCTTGTGTCAACTTAAAAGTAGGTCTATGTTTAACCATTTGAGTAACTGCCAAAATCATTTGAAAAATCCTTTTACTTCCAAAGCCCATGAACAGTGTATAAGATAAGAATTTCTCCATATATTCACCAACACTTGTTTCTATCTGCCTGTGATTATAGCCATCTTAGAAAGCCTGACATTTCATGGTTTGATTTATATCTCCCTAGTGACCAGTAACGTTGAGTGCATTTTCATGTGCTCATTGGCTATTTACATACTTTCTTTGGAGAAATTTCTGTTCAGATATTTTGTCCATTTTTAGTTGTATTATTTATATTTGTATAACCCGGCTATAATTTTTTTGGATCCATTCCTTATCAGAGATATGAATTTCAAATATTTACTCCATTTCGTGGTTTGCCTTTTCAATTCTTTGAAAGT
Organism: Spilogale gracilis; assembly: GCA_004023965.1. NCBI lineage: Eukaryota > Metazoa > Chordata > Mammalia > Carnivora > Mephitidae > Spilogale > Spilogale gracilis. Next base: position 103,217 of record PITA01005708.1, on the reverse strand, counting down.
ATCACACGCAGCACAGTAGTTTATAACTATGATAAGTATATAATTTATCTCTTTTTTCTTTTTGTGTTATATCTAGGAAATCATTGCTTAACTCAAGGGCAGGGAAAAAAAGTTTTCTTTTTCTAAAAGTTCCTTGGGGCACCTTGGTGGTTCATTCGGTTAGCATCTGCCTTTGGCTCAGGTCATGATCTGAGTCCCAGGATTGAGCCTGTGTTGGGTTCCCTACTTAGCAGGGAATCTCCTTGTCCCTCTCCCCCTTCTCCTGTTCATGCTCATGCTCTCACCCTCTCTCTCTCACTTTCTTCCTGAAATAAATAAATAAAATCTTAAAAAAATAAAAGCTCTGTAATGCCAGGAGCCAGGCCCAGCAACCAGTAACCAACATGGTCTAGAGGTGGGGAAGTCATCAGCACTTTCGAATGAGGAGACTGGACTGGAAGTGTGGTGTGGAAATCTCCTGAAAACATTGTTCTCAGGACTCTTTATTTATAGGACATTCTGTTTAAAGTCTAATCTAAGGAACAACCAATTACAGACAAAGACAGATCTTAACTTTACTGATATACATCACATGTTTTGCTCAGATGGGTTTTATCAATCATTATCTTATCAAGACTTTCTGCCTCCCTTAAATTCAGAGAGGTGAGCATGTTGTCCTGTGGTTATGAGATTTCTTTTGTTTGAACTAAGCTAATTACAATGCAGCTACCATACTACTATGATTGTTTTTTCTCATTATCTCTATAATATCTTGTTTTAAAAGGGTGAGGTGGAACTTGAGGCTTGAAGTAAGCAAGCTAAAAGTAGGAGCAGAGAAAGGTTTAAAATACTTGTAGGTAGAAAGAGAAAAGTGTTTTTCAGAACTAATCAGGTGAAAAGGGAGCACAAAGAAAGCAAAGATGCATGGTCAAAGCAAAGCAAAGCAAGGCGCACTTTGAGGGAGGGTCATGGCGTTCCGTGCCTTGTGGGAACCCATATGAATGACCATGCTTCTGGTCTGCGGTACTGTAACTTTTTGCTCTTACATGTAAGTCTGCAGTATATTTTTGGTTAATTTTGATGAATGGTGTGAAAAACAACTTCAATGGTATTATTTTCCAAGGGTGTATATACTGGTCCCAATATCATTTGTTGAAAAGTCCATTATTTCCCTGTTTAATTGGTTTTGATACACTTGCCAAAAATTAATTGACTGTAAATATAAGGGCTTATTTCTGTACTCTTGATTATGTTTCACTAACTTAGATATTAATCTATACCAACACAACACTGCCTTGATATTATAACTTTGCAGTAAGCTATGGAATCAGAAAGTGTAAGTCTTCCAACTTTTCTCCTCATTTTTAATGTTGTTTTGGTTATTCCATGCTTTGCTGTATTAGTTTGCTGGAGCTACTGTAACCAAATGCTACTAAGTAGGTGACTTAAGCCACAGAAATTTATTTTCTTGCAATTGTGAAAGCTAGAAGTCTGAGATCAAGGCATCAGCAGGGTTAATTTCTTCTGAAGCCTCTGTCCTTGGCTTATAGGTGACCATCTTCTTATAGATTGTGTCTTCACATGGTCTTCTCTTTATGTCTGTCTGTGTCTAAATTTTTCCTGCTTATAATGACACTGTTAGTATTGGATTAGGTCCCAACCTAGTGATCTCATTTTACCTTGATTACCTTTTAAAGGACCTACATTTAAAAACAGTCATATTCTTAGGTACTAGGGATTAGGGACTTAACATACAAATTTTAGGAGAACACAATTCACAATACTTGCAGAATCTTATACATTTTAGGATCGGTTTTTAATAAAATAAAAATAAATTGGGGTTTTGCTATGTACTGTATTAAATGTTTCATTTTGGGAAATATTGCCATCTTAACAATATCATTTTCTGATCCAAAACACAGAATGTGCTTCCATTTATTTAGATCTGCTGTAATTTCTTTCAATAATGATTTGTAGAGATTTTTTAAAAGGACTTTATTTATATATTTATTTATTTGAGAGAGAGAAAGTGCATGTGAGGGAAGGGGCAGTGCAGGAGGGAGTGAGAATTTCAAGCAGACTCCCGACTGAGTGTGGAGCTGGACACAGGGCTCACTCCCATGACCCTGATATCATGACCTGAGAGGAAACCAAGAGTTGGATGCTTAACTGACTCATCTGCCCAGGTACCCCTGATTTGTGTCTTTTAATGTAAAAATCTTGAGTTTATTTTGCTATGTTTTCTAAGTAACAGTGTTCTTTATGTTATTGTAATGGTATTTTTTTAATTTCATTTTTGTACTTTTTATTGCTGGTCTATAGAAATTCAATTAACTTTCATTTGTTTTTTGGTTTTTTTTAATACTTTATTTATTCATTTGAGAGAGAGAGAGAGAGAGCACACAGGTAGGGGGTGCGGCAGAGGGAGAGGGAGAAGTAGGCTCCCCTTGAAGCAGGGAGCCTGATAGGGGGCTCAATCCAGGGCTGGATCCTAGTACCTAGTATCATGACCTGAGTCAAGGGCTCATGTTTAACTGACTGAGCCACCCAGGCACCTCTACGATTGACTTTTGTATAGTGATCTTGCATCTTGTAACTTTACTAAGAGCATTTATTAGTTTCATTTTGTGTGCATGTGTGTATGCCTATGTGTTTATATTAGTGTATTCTTTAGGATTATCTATTTCTCTATCTCAATAGATAGATAAATAGATATATTTTATCATATTGTGTATAAGTGGGAAGAGTTTTAATTCTTCCTTCCCAACTGGAATGCTTTTTATTTCACTCTCTTGCCTAATTTCCATGGGTAGAATTTCCACTATTGAAGTGGTGATAGCAAGCATCCTTCTTTTGAGAAAATAGTTGGTCTTGAACCTTCACCCTAAGTGTGAGCTGTCAGGGTGATTAATATCCAGATTTGTTGGCCTGCCTTATTATTTTGGGTGAAGTGGGGGAAGTGAACTCCAGTACTCCTTGCTGGAGTACAGCTTCTGTAACACAGAGCTACATGTTACAAAAATTTCTGTTGTCCTGTCATTCCCAGATTGGAACTGTGGCCCTGACACTGAGAGCTATGTGGAGAAGGAACTCTGTCTAAGTTATGAGCAGAGGGGTCAAGTTGAGGTCAAGTGTCACAAACACTTTGTTTTTACTATGATATTCTAGATTTTCTTGAAAAAGTATTTTTTTCCATTTGGTATACACCCTCAGTGCCATTTCCAGAGACTGTTCATGATTTTTGCCTGTTAAATGACTATTTAGCTGAGACAACATCGACTAAACTCTTTATACAATGACTCTAACATTCCCAAAGCCCTTAAAAAAAGGTAAGTTTCAATGACTTTAAACCTCATAAAATTTCACCAGTCTTTTGTAATCTTAAGATAATAAAACTCCTAGGTACTTAAAAGATAGTTAAAGGTATACCCAAGTGAAGGGTGCCTGGGTGGCTTATCATTAAGCCTCTGCCTTCACCTCAGGTCATGATCTTGGAGTCCCAGGATAGAGCCCTCATTGGGCTCCTTGCTCGGTAGGAAGCCTGCTTCTCTCTCATTCCCCCTGCTTGTGTTCCATTTCTAGCTGTGTTTCTCTCTGTCAAATAAATAAATAAAATTTTTGAAAAAAAAAAAGGTATATCCACGTGAATTCAAGGTAACTTATATGTCTTTTTGTGGTCCAAGATGACAATCTAGAGGATTTCAAATCAGTAGAGATAAACAACCTCTTAGTTTTATTTACATTTACTAATTTTTGTGTTCCTTCTTGACACAACAATTTAGTGATAACAAAATAACTGATTAGAAGGCTCAGCACAATGCAGTCTACCCTCTTCATATTATTCAACACCATTGGCTAACATCTTTGTGTGTACATTTCATTATGGACTTTGATTTCTTAATATTAACTGTAAGGCAAAGTCAATCAATATTCTTTTGATGTAAAATTATTGCCACTTGGCCAATATGATCTTCTGTTAATTTCGTCTCTGGGTCATTGATATAAGCCAATGAAACATGAAAGCTGTCTTACCTTCTGATATAGCAATGCATTCCAGGCTTACTCTGTACCTTTCAATTCTAAACATGATGAATTCATTTCTTCAAAGGGTCATGATTCCATTTAGTGGAAAAATGGTAATATGGAAGAACAAGAGTCTGGATGCTTAGATGAATCACGGGTTTGAAATTGCTCCTGGATCATTTCAGTGGATATACCCACCCCCACAAAAAAAAAAAAAAAAAAGAAAAGGAATCTTTACTTCTGTGTTATTTAGTAATACTTTGCTGATACTTACTATACAGGTTTAGGGACATGGTTCTCCTTAAAATTCTTGTTCCATTAATTGTACTCATTGTCAATTTTGGTGAATTATAGGCAAGAAAAAGTTAGCTTTTACTTTGGATCTGCTTATTAAGCAAAATCACTTTTCTTGTGTTGTAGAAATTCATCATCCAATGTTATCCCAGTGAAATCTCAGAATGCAAGGCAGAGACAGGAGTTTAAGCAGTTCCTGTTTCCAGATGAGAGCAAAAAACAAGCACTTTAGAAGAATTTGTGACAAAATTTCCATTCACGTTCTTTTCATTCTTTCCAAATCTTCAAACTTTACATGAAATGAGATCCAAACAGTTCTTTTTAAACCTTTGCTAATTGGGGTCTCCATCTACTCTATCTGCAGCAGAAATGAGAAAGAGGTGACAGGACACAACAGCAAGGGTCTTGAACATTGACTCCAGATGGATAAATGTCAACCTTTGGCTTTGTGACTTTTTAACTACATGGTCTGGACAAATTTCTTAAGTGAACCTTGCCAGAGTTCCCTTTTTATGTGAAAAAGGCATATGATAATTGTTTCTCTTAGAGATAGTAGCTATGAAGATTGAATAAGTTCATGTTTAAAAATGTATAATATTAAATGAGTTAATATGTACAAAACCTTTATAACAGTATGTGGCACAGATTGTTAAATAAGCCCAATACAATCTTAAATAATTCTTCCCAGCAATGAGAATTGTTAGACTGCAGTGTTTTCCTTCATGATGCATAACAGTCTTCATCCAGGCTTTTTCTGAGTTATTGAAACCTTTTCTGAGAAAATATGACTAAATTTACTTACAAATAAAAAAAAAGTGCAAAAAGCAAAAGCAGGGATAAACTATTTGGCACAAACTGTTTATCAATCAGAGATATCTATTGTTACCACTATATAATGGTTTAAATCAAAATAAATTCTGATTTGGGAAAATTACACTTTAAAAATTAAATTAAAGGGTGGCTATTTACTCTTAATATTCATATAAAACACATATCCCTTCAAAGGAAGATTTATAGCATTATAGGAAATGATGATTAAGGTGGCTGCTCTTCCTTCTGCTTGTCTTTTATAATAAAAATTTGCCTCAATTGTTGTCTATGATGGAGGCTATACCAGATGTGTTTCTGAAGGTCTTAAAACATATGAGGTTCCTGGGGGTTAATTTCTGCTTCCATGGAAACTATCCTGGTGTGCCCCAGCTTTAAATGACTTCCTGCAGGCTGACACCTGGAGGCACCTGCTTAAAGAAACATCTTTCTTAGGACGAAAGCAACAAACAAAATGAGAAAAAAAGATTCATGTTTACCCATTTTTGCATTCAATATACCAGTTAAGATTTTCAATTTTTAGGAAATAATTTCTTTGGGATATACTCAGCTATGATTTTTTTTTTTTTTTTTTTTAGCAATGCTGGTAGCTTAGCAATGCTCATAGCTCAAGAACATCTCTCCCTCCTGACATCGATAAGGTGTATTATGACCACTGACAAAAGAATCATTAATGGATCATTTGTTCACTAATTAATTTATTTGACAAGGACTTATTTGATGTGCCAATAGGATAAGAAGTAATTAAGACTCAGATGCTGTCCCCAAGAATATAGCTATCTGAAAAACAAAACCACAACAAAGAGATTATTCTAAGATACTCTGGCAAGTGCAGTGAATACTAGAATACAGGATAATATGTGTTTAGAAGGTATACATTACTAAACATGGGGAAGGATTAGTTATGGAAACCTCTTTTAGAGCAGGTAGGGAGCCTAAGGTACAGGTCAGTGAGAGGGCAAGCAAGGCATGGAGAAGAGAAACATTTTGGTATCTGGATATATGTAAGATATGTCAAGTTTTTTGGGATTGTGGAAATAAAAATACAAAGGGGAAATTTAAAAGGTAGAAGATACAAATAATATGAGAGTCACACAATTGTTATATTGTGGCTCCTTAGCCCATATCTTCTAGGGAAATGGAGCCTGAAAGGTTTAGAGTAGAGAAGAAGCATAGTTAGACTTGCATTTTAGGCAATCCCTCTTATGGCTATGTTGAAAATGGGACATTCAAGAGTACTGAAAGCAGGGATATAGGAGGGTTCTACTGTAGGGTTCTAGACCAAAAAACATGAAAGCCCAAAATAATACAAAGAAAGGTGTGGGGGAGATTAAATATTTTCATGGAAAAAATTCAAAAAAATCTGATTTGAAGAAAGAATGGTTGAGTCCGAGACGTATCCACTGATGTGGGAAGCAAATGCAAAGAAAGCAAATTTCCTTATCACTTACAGTCCATTGATAAGTCCTTGAAACAGGCAGAGTGACCTTCCTTTAGGAACTCATCGGCCTTGATATCAAGACCTTGCTAAGAGCAAAAGGCAATCTTAGCTTCACATTATCCTGACCCCACAGTCTACTTTAACAAATAAAAATTCCTTGGGAAACTTCCTTTATTTCTACACTCCATCCCATATATGTTAGTAATCATCCCCCAAGCATATGGTCCACTGATAAAACTGAAGGGTCTCATGACTATGGTTTTACTAAATGGTAATAAATGACCTTTTTCTGACAATAGCTAGCCCTGTCAAGGTCTTGGAAATCTTGTTTCCATAATATAATACCTTGGAGGCTTGTGCCTATCCCTAATCTCTTCCCAACTTAAAAGCATATAATCAATCACTCCACATGACTCCAGTGCAGCTCTTTCTGTCACAGGTCCTGTCCCTGCGCTTTAATAAAAACACATTTTGCACTGAAGACATCTCAAGAATTCTTTCTTGACTGATGGATCCAAATCTCACCACTTTAAACTGCATTATCCACTAAGACCCTGTGCTCTATTAAGTCACCAGTGATTCCAGAAACTGAGAGAGCCATCATTGGATATGATGAGTTCCAGGCGTCTCTGGGTTACCCAGTTAGAGATGACCAGCAGGAAGCTTTACATTTGAGTCTAACGTGTAGGGGAAACCAGGGGGGTAGACATAAAACTTGGGATTCACATGCACAATGGCAGTTATATAAATTCAAGCAATAGGTTCCACCACCTTGCATAAATGAGTAGACAAAATAACAATGATCCAAGTATAAAGCTCAGGGAATGTTGAAATATCTGTTCTGTGCCTCCTAATGGATGGAGTCAGTATAAAGGGGAAAAAGAGGTCTCAAACTTTTGGTGAAAAAAATATGAATAATTCAGAGTTCAGTGGCAATGAAAGCATTTGGAATTAACATAGTTCATAAATAAGATAGACCATATGCATGAAACTTAGAAGCCTTCTTCCTCTATCTTTAATCCCAATTCATAGATGTTACCTATGTTAATGATATTATTTTTATTAATTCTGAAGAGTAGTTTTATGACTAATCTTCTGTATCTTAACATAAAACCTTTAGTCAGGATATACTAACATACCCCTCCCCTATAAAAGTTTATTAAAGTAGGCTCTGAGTCTTTCTTTTGAATTTTTTTCTGTTGTTATACTTCTAATATTTATTTTTTGTATTATGAAAGAACATAGTATTTGTATTCTATTCTAAAACTACAATTAGCCCTCCATTTTTAACTATAAATTGTTTCTAATATTAAAAACACATTGCTGGTGTTTATAATACTGTGACTACACATTTTTTTTTTTTTTTTACTTTTGATACAAACTGTAGGATTGGATCCACAGTAAAGGAAATGCAAACTTTGAGACTATGTCTGTGTCCCTAAGAGGAAAATGTTAGAGACATCTTTAAAATAAAGGTATTCAGCTTTATTTTATGAGTTGCAAAAAGAGTGACACAAACCAGAATTTTCATTCAATTTTTAATGTATCACTTTTATTACCTTCCTCATGTCACACCCCTGCTTTTTAATAAGTACTCTGAGTTTATATGTCTTTTAGTTCTACCTAGAAAGGAATTATCCTTCTTTTTTCTTTTCCTTCTCTTTTTTTTTTTTTTTAAGAATTATCCTTTCTTTTGGTGCTCTGTGCTACAGTTCATCTGCCAATCTGCTCCCTTTTAATTTCTATTTTCCTCCAATTTTCCAAACATCTGGTCCAGCATTTTGTGTCAGACAGGTAAGATTGGATCACTAAGCTTAGAGGCCAACATTCTTCTCCTGGGCCCTCCTGTACCATAGAGGCTAGAAAGTCAAAAACAAAACAAAACAAAACAGCCTAAATTTCCTAAATTCCTTTATAATTTGGGTTGTACAAATTATATTAAAAGGGAGTGCATAGAGTAATAAGTAAGGAAAGGGTGAAAGTAGAGGCAGAGAGAGATGGGGGCCCCTGACTAGACTCTGAAACTATTCCTGGCAGGCTGGAGCACTAAGGTAGAGTGAAGACAAGTTTAGGGAATACATCAGATTACCTGACCCTGGATGGCAGGGAGTATCTGTCTTTGGTGGTTACACTGTAATCACAGAAAATGATCAGACCTCAAAGCCTCCAAGAAGCAAGTCACGAAGGGTGTTGTCAATTGTCTTTCCTCAAACCGAGAGGGTGGCACAAGAATCTCAAGACCATAGGCTTCCTGGTCAAGTTTTCAATAAAAGACCGACCCTAAAAACCCTCAGTGGCAACACTGTTGGAACCCCTCTCACTCTTGAGAGCTTTCTCTTTCCTTTCTGCTCTCACCTTCACTTAATGAACTTTAACTTCACCCTTTTGTGTTCACAAGATTCATTCTTTGACTCCATGAGACAAGAACCCAGCAATCCTGCAACGGTAGGATAGGCCGGGTACTCAAGCCATTCTCTTTGCTCTTGAACATGGAAGCAGAGACCCCCTTACTCTACAGCTCACAATTCTGTTGGTCCCAACAAGTAAGTAAGTGCCTGTGGTCAGCACCCAACAATTGTCATGCTGATTTCAATAACAGTTTTGGCAGTCATTACAATGGTGGCCCAAGCTAAAGCCTGCTTTTCTAGACCTTCCAACATGTTTATGTTTACCAGTTTCCCTATATTCAATACTTTCTGCTTCAAGGGTATCATATGGTTTTTGTTACCTGCAGATAACTTTTGCCTGACACACATTCCTCAGTTTATCATTAAAGTACAAATATAGAAATGTATTACATTTATATGCATATTAACAAATTTGAAAATGCATACAAAATATTCTTAATATAAATCTTTTTTTAATCTCTGTGAAACTTTAGAAGTTCTGACATTTAATGAGACCTTGAGAAGACAAGGAGAAAATATTTGTATCCAGTCTGATATATAATCTATAAATATTCATATTTTAATTAATTACTATAAAACAGATTGAGCTAAAAGTGTACATATTATTATGAACAATTACACCGTACTTTTATGCATCTTTGACATTAGATGGATTTAGCTATTTCTTTTTTTAAAATCTATGTTCTAAATACTTCTCACTATGAAATAGATGTTAAAGTAGTGCTGCAATTTGACAGGGAAATATTAACCTCATATGCACATATTCTGGAACTAATGGTTTATGCTCTGTTCTAAATTTGACACTTTAGACTATGAAGAACCTTTGTTTCCATTGTCAGTTTATTCATCATTTAAATACAGTATCTTGACAGTTGCTGGAGGCATATGCAAGGTCCTGGACTGTCTTGATTAAATGCTAATGAGTAATTTTGCCTAGAAACTTCTGTCAGGATAGACTGGTTTGAAAGGTGTATTTTGCTAAGATGTTTCATGGGATATTATCAATCCATTCTTACAAAAGCATTGTCCACACTACGATATAGTTGTTTATTTTTTTCTTTGCTTTTGTAAACATGAAATTTAGCTTTAAAGACTGAAAACCTCAAAAAGAAACAAATGAGAGATTCCTCAGGTTGTACGTAACTTCACAATTAATTCTGAGATAGACAGAAAAACATATTATGGTTAGTTTTAGAAGACGTAACAAGAAAATTAGGGACATATGAGTGAATTTTATAAGAACTTGAAATTGAAGCTATTGTCACTGATGGTCTCCTGGGCTCAGTGCTTCAGACTTAAGTTTGAGCATAACAAGGAGATTTAACAGGGCTGATATGTTGCATGCACAGGCAAACACACACAGAAAATAAAGGGACATCTAGGAAGCTCAGTTTTCTGTCTAAATAAAAGTTAACTCTATTATATTAAAATTACATTTATTAAGTTTTATGAAGTTCCAAGTTTTAATTATATGCCGGTAAATATTGCTTAAAAATATTATATCAAAAGGGACAGAAACCTTCATAGGTAAAGTCGTTATGAAATCTGTGTCAGATTTCTCAAGATTGGGTATGGGACCATAGCGTTTTTAAATGTGTGGGTAGGAGAGCAGCAGATAGTAGCTTATTGGAAATGGGATTGCTTATTTAAAGCATGAGATTTTTGCACCAGACTTTGTTTATTCTTTGCAATGCCTCAGCCTCAAACTAGTTGCAAATGAGACCAATAGTGGCTGAAGCCATGTCATCATAACATAGGCCCTTCTGGAACAGTATCCAGACAAGGATGGCAATAGTCTTCATTCTAAGAACTACAACAGAGAAATGTAAAAAGAAAGAAAATGCAGAAAGGAGTATGTACTGGTGTGTGTGTGTACCCGTGTGTGTGTTTGTAAGAGGACAGTAGATGTGAGGGTATCTCAGCAGGTGGAAAAGGGAGGAATGTCAGGGTGATTCCACAATATGTTACTGTGAGCACTCAGCAGAGGGTATTGAATATCCTCACCATAATGAGTCTAAAACTCTCCTCAGCTCTCATGGTGCATTAATGAGACATAACATTAGTCAAGTAGTCTCAGTCTCAGGAACTAAGATGAGCTTCTCTGTTTTTTGTCTTTAGCATACTCATTTGAAAGAATGTAACTGTTAAAGTCAGATGTCAACCGCCTCCCCAAAGAGAAATCGAGGATGTTCAGGGTAATGCAAATCACACAGCGAGGTTTATTTCTAGCTAGCTAGGGTCCAAGCATCTGCCCGGCACAGCGGGTTCCAGCAAGAACCCCGAATGCAAGGGTCTAGGGGTTTATATGCATTTCAAACAGCAAGCATGAGTCACACAGTAATTTTCTTGGTTGGGTGAGATAACATTTTTAACCCCCCCACACACACACACAGGCACACACACATTCCAGGAACTGACGCAAGATGCACAAATGGTTTCTTGATGTAACTGCCCTCATTTGGTAAACACAGGCCTTGTAAAGGCCTACATCACCAGGGGTTCTTAGATATGTAGAGGCCTAAATCACCAGGGAGTTTCAAAGCCTGTTATGGCGGCCTTGAAGCTAAGCAGGTCCTAACAGTAACCATCACTGTTGAACCATCACTAAAATGAAGGACACTAATCAAGTAGCCTTATTGTTCTTAAATACTAGTTAGAATCTGATTAGACACAATTTAATATGAAGACACATGGCATTTTTTTTTATCAAACATGAAGAAAGACACCATTTCCAAAATATAAAGGTTACATATCCTCTAAAATAAGAATGCATAATTTAACTATTCCTAGGAGCAGCTGGAACTTACCCTCTAGCTATATAAACATATTTTCATTCTAATATTTACTCAGGTATTCATTATACATGGTTAATTTTCCATTTGCTTCCTCCCTAAAATTGTCCATACCATGCCTGAAAACACTGTTTGGTTCTATTTTGCAGAGTATTTCAGATTTATGAAATTTATACTACTGACAGTAAAGAAAAAAATTACCAAGAGATTAGACATTTTTATTTTTTTCAGTTTTTGTATGCTTTTTTATATTAACTGAGTTCCCAAGTAGGTATACTACTAAACAGTAAATACTTTGTGTCAACAATTATTCTAAAAGACTTATATTTCATGTTTCCTTTAATTTTGTGTCACTGAATAATCTTCTCATCCTATTAAGAAAAAATTTACACACATAACACCAAATGAAATTGTAAATAGATAACATTATGGTGTGTGCATCACAAACTGACAGTCAAAAGAAATGTCAAAAGAAAAAACTCAGAATAAAAAATGAACAATGGCCTAAAAAAGCAGTAGAACTTTTATAGTGCATTTATTGTGAGCCAGATTCTGTGTGATGCAATTTTCATCAGATTGTCCTATTTAATCCTCAAGATACCTCTAGGAGATCAGCTTTAATTCTCCCATTTTAAGGGTAGGAAGAAACTGGGAGTTGGAGAGCCTGATGTGTCCATGATCACACAGGTGAAATACATAGGAACAGTGATTACTTCTACTCACTATTATCTGCTTTCTCTGCTTTCTCTGCTCTGTCAAGATTCCAAATATTCCGGGGGTTCCCTGGGAGCATGTGACTATTCTGATTAATTGGTTGTGAGGCAAAGTCCTATGTGTTTCTTCTGGTGGGAGAAAGCTAGAAGCCCTTCTGAGTTATCCACATTTTTTGCTCACGGATTCTGAAGCCCTTTAGGTCATGAGGTATAGTAGAGTCCTGTATGCAGCCCCCAAGCAGGCTGGACATACAGTGCAAAACCAAATAACTTGTTCTGTTTAGCCACTAAAGTGTCAGGGCATACTGATTCATGGAACAGTCCAGTCTTTATTGGCTAAAATATACCCAGGAAAGTAATATCTTTTCCTAGTATTATTTTTTTTAAAGATTTTTATTATTTATTTGACAGAGAGAAACACAGCTAGAGAGAGAACACAAGCAGGGGGAGTGAGAGAGGGAGAAGCAGGCTTCCTGCCGAGCAGGGAGCCCGATGTGCGACTCGATCCCGGGTCTCCAGGATCATGACCTGAGCCGAAGGCAGTCGCTTAACCAACTGAGCCACCCAGGCACCCTTTTCCTAGTATTATTAAAGAGCAAAACAAAAAATCATCTTCCAGAGCAAGTATATTTTAAAACCCTGTTGTAGAACACGGAATGATAGGGTAGCAGTGAATTTCCTGTGGCCATTTAAGTATAAATGAGTGAAACACAAAATTTAAATTTTCCTTAACCATGTTACTTACATTGCAAGTGTTCAGTGGTCACATGTGTCTAGTGTGTCCTATCCTAGACAACAAGAACATTCCAAATATCCCAGAGGATATGAAACAGTATGAGAGACCAATCCCCTCTTAACTCTGTATATTCTAGATCTAGGGAAGTGGCTTCTGAAATTCTTCTGAGTCATACATGATAAAAACTATATAGGGTTACAAAAAAGAAAGTCATTTGGGGTAAAAATAGAAAAGAGAGTTACAGGTTTTCCCTCCAGAAATATGTTTGCTTTTCTGAAAATATAAATATATATTTAAAAATTATCCTGGTGGCCTGGGTGGCTCAGTTGTTAAGCCTCTGTCTTCAGCTCAGGTCATGAACCTAGGTTCCTGGCATTGAGCACCATTATCAGTCTCCCTGCTCCACAGGAAACCTGCTTTTCCCTCTCCTACTCCCCCTCCTTGTGTTCCCTCTCTCCCTTTGTCTTTCTCTGTAAAAACAAACAAACAAACAAACAAACAAACAAAACAAAAAGGAAATCTTTAAAAATAAGTAAGTAAGTAAATAAATAAAAATTGAGTAGCCTGATATAGTATCTAATTGTAATGGGGAATGGGGAATGTCATAATATACAGAGCCTCCCAAGTAATGTAAAACTACTAAATTAATATTTGTTCTTGTTCATGTACCCACAGCCAAATGCACACATTCCACTTCTCTGTACATTAGCATCCTTTGTAAGGGTCGACCACCCAAGAGGGCAGTCAGCTGGGAGCCTTGGAACGCCACACCTGTCAAGGAAGACTCTGAGAGACCAGTTCCATGCAAAAGCAAAGGGTTTATCCGAGCATGCTCGGGCTCACAGCCTGACCCCAAACCAGTCAGCGGCTGAGAGCCCCGAGTTCTTTCGGGGCTGGCCTTATATAGAACTACATTGTCCGTTACAGCAAAGCCCGCGCATCGACCATACATTTCATCAATCACTGCAAGCTGCGTTTGTGCATTTTTCAGGAAGAAAGCTTGACAGGTTGCCATGGGTGACAGTTTCGGTTGGAAGCTTTGGACAGGTTGCCATGGGTGGCGGTTTCAGTTGGGTCCCTACCTTCAGACAATGGAGTTTGGGTTCTTTGGACAGGTTGCCAAGGGTCCAGTTTGTGTTGGGTCCCTACCATTGCACGTTGGAGTTACATCCAGGAGAGTGGGGGGGGGGGGGCTTTGCAGCAGCCTTTCACCTTGATAATAGAATCACTGCATGTAAAAAGAAAAAAAATAACTGTGAGCAGACACAGTTCTTTCTAATTAAATAAAATCTCTTCTAAGTCAAAATGTGTGGACCTTTTTTCTCATGTGAAAGAAATGGGGGAAATAAATTGAACCAGAGAAAGGGATTAACATAAATGGAGAATGAGAAACTTTCTGAGTCAAAGTCAACTAAAGCATAAATATATTTGTAACATTGTAGTACAATCTCATCAAAAATTCAAGCATTTTTTAAATTATTCTTTTTTTTTTTTACCAAACTCTCCAACTCAGTAACAAACTAGGAAATAAATTAAAAAAACAAAAAACAAAAAACAATATCTTGTGAAATTCCTTGAAATAAATTTCTTGATGTTCCAATTTAGCTTCAAGTTTTAGCCCTATCTTATCCTTATCAAGAAAAAAATGGTCTGTTATGAAATCCACTCAAGTTCACCTGGAGAAAAACCAGCAACTCTTTTCTTCTCACCTCATGAGAGTGGAAAGGATAAAAAAATGACCACAAGGCCCATAGATTCCACTTTTGTTCTGTAGTCAAATGTGCTCTCTTGGACCACACATGGCAGGCTCCAGTCTTGACTCCTGATCAATGACATACCAAGAGAGAGAGGCCATGGGAGCAATCTTCAGTTTGGAGGAGAATTTTATCATTGACATTGTTTGGAATTTTCAGTATATAATGACAATAAAAAGTAGAAACAAATTTAGTCGAAGGTTTATGTTTTTATTTTTTATGCTGTATGATCTTTAATTAAGTAGAAAGACTTCCAATCATGTCACCTAGGGACTGTTCTACCCACTCGTCTGTTTGGCTGCCAATCTCTTGTCTTTCTCGTTGGTAAAGCTGAGGTGGATACCTTTTCCACAGGGAGGAGAAATCCATCGTTTGTTTCTTTTGCCCATAAAAAAAAAAAAATGTTGGCATGCTGGGTGGCAAAATTATTGCCATTGGCATCTTTCATGTGAGCTACATCAAAAGAACAAGGGTGTCTTTCTCTGTTGGTGATCACACCAATTCTTCCCAGGTTAGCACCTTCAGTCACCATACACAGATTACCATATTTGATGAAATCAGTAATCTTTCCAGTCTCGAAATCAATCTTTTTTTTTTTAAGATTTTATTTATTTGACAGAGAAAGAAACACAGCCAGAGGGGGAACACAAGAAGGGAGAGCGAGAGAGGGAGAAGCAGGCTTCCTGCTGAGCATAGAGCCCAATGTGGGGCTCGATCCCGGGTCTCTGGGATCATGACCTGAGCCGAAGGCAGTTGCTTAACAAACTGAGCCACCCAGGCGCCCCTCCAAATCAATCTTAATGGTGCAATCAATCTTCGTGAGGGGATCAGGATAGAGAATAGTGTGAGTATCATGGGGCACCAGAGGAGGGATTCCTTTTGTCCCCACGAAGATCTTTCTCACTTTGTAGAACTTATACTTGACCTCCTCCAGTGTAATCCAATGAGCAGCAAAGCAACCCTTGGTGTCGAGATCAGATGGAAATTCTCCCCAGTATTTTAAGTGCTGATGACATCCATAAAACCAGCAGGGTGGGTTATATAAGTTCAGACCTTGCTATCAATCTTGATGAAACATTGTGTATAGACCTTCTTTACTTCATCTCTTGTTAGGGCATACTTCAGTCTGTTCTTTAGGAAAATGATGAGAGGAAGACATTTTCTCAGTTATGGGGACAAGTAGGTGGACAAGGGGCAAGCACAATAGTCAGTTTATCCAGCTTCCAAAGTTGTGAAGTTACTACATACCTCAGATGCTTCATGGACCATGAGCCATGGCTACACTAGGCAGAAAAAGACTTACTGCTTTTTGGTTTTGTTTTGTTTTGTTTATTCTCCCTAGAAAACTTGTCCCTTTTTGCCCTATATCACTTTTACAGACCCATACATGTCTTGGTACCCTCTCAAACTGGTTACATGGACATGCCAGTGAATGATTCTGGGACCGTGTCATGGTCTACAATGTGGAGTAGGTAAAATATTTACTTTCTTGTAGCAAATTTGTGCTCCTATGAACATTTAGCAGCATTCTTCTAATAGGGCTTATTTTTTCTCAAGTTATACATGTGCAATAGCTTCTTTCCATTTTTAATTGGCTGTTGATTTAGTCTTAAATACCCTATGAAATATTTTAATTGATTATGTCTGTTCAATTCCTTCTTAGTTGTTTGTTGTATAGCTTTGAATTATTCTAAAATTCTTTAGGGCATAATTGATATAAACCATACCAGCAAAAGTTAGGATACATTGTTTTGAGCCAATGCCAATTAATTTTAAAGAAATGGACCTTCCAACTTTAATAAAAATGGCTAACAGCAGGCTAAAGGTGAGATAAAAACTAAACTAAAAACCTTTGAGACCCTAACATTTATCCTGAAGCTATTTAAGAACACCCATGTTAGATAGCTATGGGAAAAAAAAACTAACTTACTGTCCACATTCAAACAGAATATATGCTAAGATTCAGAAAAGATGAGATTTTATTCAAGTCAATTGCTTTCCATGAGAAAAAAAAAAGATTAGAGGAAAAACTAATGTTAGAAAATACATAACAGCATAGGCAGTAACCTCTTCGACATCAGGCACAGCAACTTCTTCCAAGACACGTCTCCAAAGGCAAAGGAGACAAAAGCAAAAATGAACTTCTGGGACTTCATCAAAATAAAAAGCTTCTGTACAGCAAAGGAAACAATCAATAAAACAAAGAGGCAACCCACAGAATGGGAGAGGATATTTGCAAATGACACTACAGACAATGGGCTGATATCCAAGATCTATAAAGAACTACTCAAACTCAACACCCAAAAAGAAGATGAACACATCAAAAAATGGGCAAGAGACATGAAGAGGCACTTCTCCGTAGAAGATATACAAATGGCTAACAGACACATGAAAAAATGTTCAGCGTCACTAGCTATCAGGGAAATTCAAATCAAAACCACACTGAGATACCACCTTACACC
>PITA01005708.1:0-85687 GCA_004023965.1 Spilogale gracilis | reverse complement strand
AGAGAAAGGGGAACCCTCTTATACTGTTGGTGGGAATGTAAACTGGTGCAGCCGCTTTGGAAAACAGTGTGGAGATTCCTTAAAAAATTTAAAGATAGAGCTACCCTATGACCCTGCAATTGCACTACTGGGCATTTACCCCAAAGATACGGATGTAGTGAAAAGAAGAGCCATATGTACCCCAATGTTCATCGCAGCAATGGCCACAATCGCCAAACTGTGGAAAGAGCCAAGGTGCCCATCAACAGATGAATGGATAAAGAAGATGTGGTACATATATACAATCGAATACTATGCCTCCATCAGAAAGGATGAATATCCAACTTTTGTAGCAACATGGACTGGACTGGAAGAGATTATGCTGAGTGAAATAAGCCAAGAAAGAAAGTCAAGTATCACATGGTTTCACTTACTTGCGGTGCATGAAGGGTAACCTGGAGGACAGTGGGAGAAGGAAAGTAAATGGGAACTAGGGTAATCCAGGGAGAGAAATGAAACAAGAGAGACTTTGGACACAGAAACAAACTGAGGGACTTGGGGGGGGGGGGGGGGGGGAGGGGAGAGCCTGGTGGTGGGTACTGGAGATGCCTAAAGCATGGAGCACTGGGTGTGGGGAATGGGGAATGAATCTTGGAACACTGAAAAAAAAAAATTTAGTAACAATAAAAAAAAAAAAGAAAATACTAACAGTAATTCATTCAAAGCGAAAGGTCAGGAGTAAGAATGTTCACTTATTTTCCACTAAATACCAGATATAAAATTGACTGCCATTGAGATCAAATATCTCATAATTTTGTTCTACCTTTGCTACAGTTTTCCCATTGCCTTCATATGATTTCAGATTCACCATAGCAGTTTCCAGTCTAATGGTGCTAAACAGAGAGAAAAGTTCAAAGTAAACACACAGATGGAAGTACAGACTGATTGATAAACTCACTGAATAAAGGAGTATAACTCAAACAATATCATGTCGCATCTTTGAGGATGGGAAAGATGGGTAGAATGATTCTGCACCATAGCACAATGAACAAACGATCAAAACTTTGTGATAAGCAATTGTCCCTTCCAAATTTCAAGCTTCCCTTCCCTTCTCTTTTTAGAGCTCTGTCAGAAATTCCCAGTCCTATTAATTATAGCATATCTATACAGTATAGAAATTTCTATGAGCTTTTTTATCACCTCTTCTTTAAATTCCAGGACTTTCTTTGAGATTTAACTCATAGGAGCTCTAAACTCAAACACTGTAGGTCTAAAAGAGAAGTAACTGATGGAGAACATTGCTGAGTTAAATCTTTTTTTTTCTTTAATTTTGAGATGTTATTGCAGACATAATTAGTAGCAGTTGGGAGGATTTTGGTCAATTTTAACTTAGAATTTAATATAATATTTGAAAATGTCTTGTGGCTTGTACATAACACTGAGCTTCATTTGCCAAAGTAGTGAAATAATGCTATTGAGTATATATCAAAATAGGTAACAGGAAACACTGATCAGCAGTGATGGGGAGAATAAAGTCCATGGAATCAGGTAGAGCTGACTCTGACTTCTCCTTTTGTAGTTATAACAGTATGCTGTAATGTTGTTACATTTTTAACTTATCTAAATCTTTATTTTAGAATCTATATAGAGTGAAGACATGTCACTACATGTTTCATGGGATTCTACTGAGGATTTAACTTATTAATGTACAAAAGTGCTTCTTATAGGTTTCTGAAATATTTTAGGGGTCTATAAAAGTCTAGTGCTTTGTTGTTTTTTGGGTTTTTGGGGGAGTGTTATGTTAGTTTAGTTACCATACACTACATCATCAGTTTTTGATGTAGAGTTCCAGATGCATTGTTTATGTATGATACCCAGTGTTTCCATGTAATATAGGCCCTCCTTAATACCCACCACCAGGCTCATCCATCCCCTCACCCCCCCAACACTCTAAAACCCTCAGTTTGAGGGGTGCCTGGGTGGCTCAGTTGGTTAAGTGACTGCCTTCAGCTCAGGTCATGATCCTGGAGACCCGGGATCGAGTCCCACATTGGGCTCCCTGCTCGGTGGGAGGCCTGCTACTCCCTCTCTCACTCCCCCTGCTTGTGTTCCCTCTCTGGCTGTGTTTCTCTCTGTCAAGTAAATAAAAATCTTTAAAAAATAAATAAAACCTTCAGTTTGTTTCTGAGAATCCACAGTGTTTCATGGTTTGCTTTCTCCTCCCATTCCCCTCTCTTCCCTTTATTTTTCCTGTCTTCCTCCTAATGTCCTCCATGTTATTCCTTATGTTCCATAAGTAAGTGAAACATGTGGTAACTGATTATCTCTGCTTGACTTATTTCACTCAACATAATTTCCTCTAGTTCCATCCATGTTGATGAAAAAGTTGGGTATTCATTCTTCCTGATGGCTAAGTAATATTCCAATGTATATATGTACCATATCTTTTTTATCCATTCATCTCTTGAAAATCATCTGGACTTTTTCCACAGTTTAGCTATTATGGACATTGCTGCTATGAACATTGGGGTGCATATGGCCCTTCTTTTCACTACATCTGTATCTTTGGGGTAAATACCCAGTAGTGCAATTGCAGGATCATAGGGTAGCTTTCCTCATAATTTTTTGAGGCATCTCCCCACTGTTCCCCAAAGTGGCTGCACCAACTTGCATTTTCACCAACAGTGTAAGAGGGCTCCCCTTTCTCCACATTGTCTCCAACATTTGTTTTTTCCTTCCTTGATGATTTTTGCCATAACTGGTAAAAGGTGGTATCTCAATGTGGTTTTGATTTGAATTTCCCTTATGGCTAATGATGATAAACATTTTTTCATGTGTCTGTTACCCATTTGTATGTCTTCTTTGGAGAAGCATTTATTTTTGTGTCTTCTGCCCATTTTTTGACTTGACTATCTGTTTTTGGGGTATTGAATTTAAGAAGTTCTTTATAGATCTTGGATATCAGCACTTTGTAGTGTCATTTGTGAATGTCTTTACTCATTCAGTGTGTTGCCTTTTTGTTTTGTTAACTATTTCCTTTGCTGTGCAGAAGTTTTTTTATCTTTTTTTTTTTTTTTAAGATTTTTATTTATTTGACAGAGAAACACAGCCAGAGAGGGAACACAAACAGGGGAAGTGAGAGAGGGTGAAGCAGGCTTCCCACTAAGCAGGGAGCCTGATGTGGGGCTCGATCCCAGGTCTCCAGGATCATGACCTGAGTCGAAGGTAGTTGCTTAACCAACTGAGCCACCCAGGCACCCCAGAAGTTTTTTTATCTTGATGAAGTTCCAAAAGTTCATTTTGCTTTTGTTTCCCTTGGCTTTGGAGCCATGTCTTGAAAGAAGTTGCTGTGGCTGATGTCGAAGAGGTTACTGCTTATGTTCTCCTCTAGGATTTTGATAGATTCCTGCGTCTCATTGAGCTCTTTCATACATTTAGAGTTTATCTTTGTGTGTGGTGTAAAAGAATGGTTGAGTTTCATTCTTCTATACATAGCTGTCCAATTTTCCTAGCACCATTTATTGAAGAGACTGTCTTTTTTCCATTGGATATATTTTCCTGCTTTGTTGAAAATTATTTGATCATAGAGTTGAAGGTCCATATCTGAGTTCTTTACTCTGTTCTATTGGTCTGTGTGTTGTTTTTGTGCCAGTACTATGCTGTCTTGGTGATAACAGCTTTGTAATAAATCTTGAAATCAGGTAACATGAAGCCCCCAGTTTTGTTTTTCTTTTTCAACATTTTCTTGGTGGTTCAGTGTCTTTTCTGGTTCCATACAAATTTTACGATTCTTTGTCCCAGCACTTTGAAAACTGCTGATGGTATTTTGATCGGGATGGTGTTGATTAGATTGCTTTAGGCAGATAGGCATTTTAACAATGTTTATTCTCTTGATCCATAAGCATGGAATGCTTTTCCATCTTTTTATATCTTCTTCAATTTCTTTCATGAGTGTTCTGTCATTCATCGAGAATAGATCCTTTACCTCTTTGGTGAGGTTTATTCCAAGGTATCTTATGGTTTTTGGTGTTATTGTAAGTGGAATTGATTCTCTAATTTCTCTTTCTAAAGTTTCACTGTTAGTGTATAAGAAAACAACTGATTTTTTATCCTGCTGCATTACTGAACTTTTGTATGAGTTCTAGTAATTTAGGGGTGGAGTCTTTTGGGTTTTCCACATAAAGTATCCTGTCATCTGTGAAGAGAGAGAGTTTGACTTCTTCTTTGTCAAGTTGAATACCTTTTATTTCTTTTTGTTATCTGATTGCTATTGTTAGGACTTCTAATACTATGTTAAACAATAGAGGTGAGAGTGGGAGTCCTTGTCATGTTCCTGATCTTAAGGGAAAAGCTCTCAGCTTTTCCCCATTGAGAATGCTATTCTCTGGGTGTTTTACATAGATGGATTTTATGACGTTGAGGAATGTTCCCTTTATCCCTATACTCCGAAGAGTTTTAATCAGAAAAGGATGCTGTATTTTGTCAAATTCTCTTTCTGCATCAGTTGAGAGGACCATGTGGTTCTTCTCTCTTTTCTTATTGATGTGTTCTATCACACTGATTGATTTTCAAGTGTTGAACCACCCTTGCATCCCAGAGGTAAATCCCACTTGGTCATGGTGGATAATCTTTTTAATGTACTGTTGGATCCTATTAGCTAGAATCTTGTTGAGAATCTTGGCATCTATTTTCATCAGAAATATTGGTCTGATATTCTCCTTTTTGATGAGGTCTTTGCCTGGTTTGGGGATCAAGATAATGCTGGCTTCACAGAAAGAGTCTAGAACTTTTCCTTCTGTTTCTATTTTTTTGAAACAGCTTCAGGAGAATAGGTATTATTTCTTCTTTGAATCTTTGGAAGGATTCCCCAGGGGATCCATCAGGTCCTGAACTCTTGTTTTTGGGTAGGTTTTTGATCACTGCTTCAATTTCATTACTAGATATTGATCTAGTCAGGTTGTCAATTTCTTCCTGCTTCAGTGTTGGAAGTTTATAGGTTTCCAGGAATGCATCCATTTCTTCTAGGTCACTTAATTATTGGCATACAGCTGTAGATAATAATTTCTGATGATTGTTTTTTTTTCCTTAGTGTTAGTCATGATCCCTCCCTTTTCATCCACAATTTTACTAATTTGGGTCCTTTATCTTTTTTTCTGGATTAGTCTGGCCAGTGGTTTATTGATCTTATTATTCTTTCAAAGAACCAGCTTCTAGTTTTGTTGATGTGATCTAATGCATCTGTGGTTTCTAACTCATTGTTCTCTGCTCTAATCTTAATTATTTCCCTTTTAGTGCATGAAGTTGGCTTAATTTGTTGTTGATTCTCCAGTTCCTTAAGGTGTAAAGAGAGTTTGTGTATTTGGGATTTCTCTATTTTTTTTGAGTGAGGCTTGGATGGCTATGTATTTTCCCCTTAGGACTGCCTTTGCCATATCCCAGAGGTTTTGGATGGATATATCCTCATTCTCATTGGTTCACATGAATTGTTTAAGTTCTTGTTTGATTTCCTGATTGATCCAAACATTTTTGAGCAGGACGGTCTTTAGCTTCTGAGTGTTTGAATTTCTTCCAAACCTTTTCTTGTGATTGAGTTCCAGTTTCAAAGCATTGTGGTCTGAGAATATGCGGGGGATAATCTCAATATTCTGGTGTTGGTTGAGACTTGATTTGTGACCCAATATGTGTCTATTCTGGAGTAAGTTCCATATGTGCTCAAGAAGAATGAGTATTCTGTTGTTTTAGGGTGGAATGTTCTGTATATATCTATGAGGCCCATCTGGTTCAGTGTATCACTAAACGCTCTTGTTGTTTCTTTGTTGATTTGCTGCTCAGATAATCTGTCTGTTGCTGAGAGTGGCACATTAAGATCCCCTACAATTAATGTGTTCTTAGCAATATGTCTCTTTATTTTGATTAACAGTTGGTTTATGTAGGGGTGCCTGAGTGGCTCAGTGGGTTAAAGCCTCTGCCTTTGGCTCAGGTCATGATCTCAGGGTTCGGGGATGGAGGCCTGCATCGGGCTCTCTGCTCAGCAGGGAGCCTGCTTCTTCCTCTCTCTCTGCCTGCCTCTCTGCCTCCTTGTGATCTCTCTCTGTCAAATAAATAAATAAAATCTTAAAAAAAAAGTTGGTTTATGTAGTTGGCCGCTCCCATGTTGGTGGCATAAATATTTACAATTATTAGATCTTCTTGTTGGATAGACCCTTTAAGAATGATGTAGTGTCCTTCTGTATCACTGGCTATAGTCTTTATCTTAAAATCTAATTTGTTTGATATGTGAATCACTACCCCAGCTTTCTTTGAGACCTGTTGGCATGAAAGATGATTTTCCATCCCTCCACTTTCAGTCTGGATGTATCCTTCGGTTCAAAATGCATTTCTTAAAGCTAGCATACAGGTGAATCCTGTCTTTTTATGCAATCTGCAACCCTGTGCCATTTTATGGGAACATTTAGGCCATTCACATTGAGAGTTGTTTAAGTACTGAAACAAGCTGAACAAATAAAAATCTTATTGAGAGTGTGATTTTGTTTATAATTGATGCATTTGTTTGATTTTACATGTGGTTAAGGACCTTAAGCCTAAGAATTTTTATCTGTTTTATTTTGTGTCTATGTATATTCCATTGTGTAAAAATTTAACTTAATAATTGTCAGGGTCTGGTATGCAGAAAAAACATTTTTTTAATAACTAATAATTGAGGCAACTACATAAACTCATAATTGATTTTTGGCTAACTAAAAATGATGTAATGCAAGGATTTTAATTGTGCATGTCTGTTAGTTTTGCTTAGATTGGTAAGATTGATTTCTCTTTCAGTATTGTTTTTCTCACCTAATATTTCTGTGGTATATAGACCAATTTTATATCAAAGATTCAAAACCCACAGGATAGAAAAATCTAGAGTTGAGTAAAACAATCAAGAAAATGAATGATTTTTTAGAATAAAAAATAAATATTTATACAATTTACCTTCTGAGTAATTCAGAAGAGCAACAAAAAGTTTTTGCATAGCAATAATATTTTTACTGCATATTCTGTTTGTAAGACAACAAGACAAGAAGGCTTTTTTTTTGCAATCGTAGTATGAAATCACATATAATTGAGGAAAGACGAACACTGACAAGAAGAAATGAAGATTCTAAGAGAGAAAAAAAAGAAAGGTGTTGGAAATAGAGAGCAGAGGATGTGTCAAAATTTGCTGACAAGAAGGAATTAGAGGAAAAAGAGGCATGTGGGTAGATGGAAGCTAGGAGGGAAGCTAGGCCAAAAAGAGAGGAAGAGATCATTCATTCATTTATTCATTGAGACAGTCATGTAGCAAATGAAACAAACACTCCTTTACCAAGAACATATTGAGTTCTGGTTATGTGCCAAGCTCTGAGTTAGAATCTGAGTATGTAGTAGGGAATAAATGAAAAACTTTACTCACAACCTAGTATAAGAGATAATCAATCAAATGATCAAAGTGCCATTAATTTTTCTCATTTAAAAAAACCAAAAAACAAAAATGGAACATTAATTTTCTTGTAACTCCTGCTTACTCAAGACACAATTGTGCCATCAGGCAAGAGTAGAATACATAGAAATGTATGCCTTAATAGTTTGTCTAAATTTATCCTGTAAGCACACAGGATAATATTATTCTTCACATTCACATCATTTTTTTTTTTTTTTTTTTAGTTTGTTTTCAGTTTGGGACAGAAGGAGATGAGTTAATGATTTAATTGGAGGGACACTGTATTTCACATGCTGATATTCCCTTGCATTGTCCTTTGAATCATTCATTAATTGCAAAACAGAGCATTATGCACAGAGCATAGAATGATTGCTTTTATTTTAAAATGTCAAAACCTATAATTGAACTGCAATTTTATTTTTGTCTTTGAGACTGCTAATTCATGCTAACATTTCTAAAAATCTTATTAAGGGTTAGTAATAATTTAGTTTGTGTGGTCATTTTTAAAATAAAATTAAAAAAAAGCATTATGATCTAGCTCAACTTTTGTGGAAATGTTATCCGATAAAAAACTTAGGACACACACTGTGAATGTACAGTTTACCCTTGTCCAACACAGGGGTGAGGAACATGGCTCCCTTATGGAGTCAAAAATCTGCATATAACTTCTGACCTTCCAAAACCTGTCCGTAGCTGCTGTTGACCGGAAGCCTTACCAAGAACATAAACAGTCAATTAACACATACTTTGTATCTTGTATGTATTATATACTATATTCTTACAATAAAGTAAGCTAGAAAAAATAAAATATTATTAAGAAAATCCATAAGGAAGAGAAAATACATTTATAGAACTGTACTGTATTTATAGAAAGAAATCTGCACATAAGTGGATTCATGCCAAACTAGTGTTGTTCGAGGGTCAACTGTATTTAATACCATAGAACTGTCAATTTGAAATGGTTAAAATAGGAAATTTAATTTATTTTATTTTGCCACAATAACAAAATAAAGAAATCCTAAGAAGTATGTGAAAAAACAACAGAGCAAAGTTCCTTACTGTTTCTTGATCTTCAGCTTTTTTTCCTAATCCTTTAGACCCATAGTCCTCAACCTCTATTGTCCATGGGACACATTTGAGAATGTGTCTATCAAATGATGGTTTCTTGTGTACATAAGCAAACATGCACAATGGTTTTGAATAATTTTGTAGGTTTCATAGACATCCTTTAGTCTATCTTTGGGCCTTAAAAAGGATTTGCCCCCCTAATATTCTTGGAAGAATTTTTAAATAACTGGATCATTAGAGAAAGATTTCTTGTGAAACACAAATCAACAAAGAAACTATACCAAATGAACAACTTCTATTCTTGTTCAGCTCAGTCTTTTGAGGAATCAGAACCAAAAAATTAAAATAAAGACATGGAAGGGTACTGTGGGAGAAGGGGGAAGGAGTGACTGAGTCAGGACAGGAAGTGCATAGACCATAAGCCATGAGCCAAATCATAGGAATAGAAAGAAACCTTACAGATTGAGAAGAAAGGAAGAACATTTTAGACAAGAGAATCATCATAGACAAAGTCCTGAGAGGATCTGTGGTGTGGGCAATGAGAATAGAAATCCCATTATAAATAAAACATATAGAGATTTAGACAGTGTGTAGAGAAGAAGCTGGGAGACTGGACTTCAATAGTTTGTATGTATCAGCCTATGGTGTATGGGACTGATTGTTGGGGGAGGGGAGTGGTGTATGTGTGTATGTGTGCAAAATAGGACAGGAATGGAAGGCTGAACAAGGAATGCTATTGTCCTTGACATGGAATTGAATCTCTTCCAAATGAGCTCACTGCTGGCAATAGAAATAATGAACTTGATCTGCTACTGAGCATGACTTCAGGAAAACCACAGTGGAAAATGTGTGATCATTTAATTTCTCCATGGAATAAAAGCCTGCCACCAGGTTTGCCCCTTCTCTGGCTATGAGACAGTATGAAGACACATAAAGTGCAAAGACACATCGGGTTTCATTGATGACCCACCTAATAATCTATAAAATATCCATTTGAAATCATATACCTGGAGTTATTGATAGTTTTTTTAAAAAGTATTTTAGAGATGTAAATCTGGAAAGGCTAAGAATTTAAACAGCATAATTATCTTTTAAATGTTTCAATTTTGATGTAATGTATGCTGTTGAGGCAATTTTTTTTTATGATCCATAATACAAGTATGCTTTCCCTCAACCTCATTCCCATCTTAGGATGTCCTCTATTTTGAGTAAATTTTGCATAGCAAAACCTTAATGACTCATTCGTGTTCATGATCATTTATGGTCATTACAGCATAGGTCACTCACAGCTTCTGTTATTATCAGAACATTAAAAATCCTGCTGGGGCTTTTCATTGTTATTTGTTTGACATCTACTTATTATTTACCATTGGAAACATCACAGATGGCCCAGTTTCCTTCTGATCCTCTCAATGAAGAGTGATCATTATTTTTATGGGCCCTCCTGGAGTACCCTTTCTATAAGTAAATAGCTAGAAGAGATAAATTATATTCAGAGTCATTACCAATTGACCACACCTTAGAAAGAAACCTGTTCTGTTAAATTGGACCCCAATTCTTTGAAATTTAATCTTCCAGGAAAGATGTAGATAATGAGTTAAATAAAAGTGAAAGCACACTGTAATCATTGCGTATATTTAGGGATACTTAGGATACAGCTAAAAAGACCTTACTCAAACTGGCTTAAACTAGGGAATGTGTTAACTTCTCTAATGAAAAATTTTAGAGGAATGATGACTTTGACACAACTTCTTTTTTTTTTTTTTTAAAGATTTTATTTATTTATTTGACAGAGAGAAACACAGTCAGAGAGGGAACACAAGCAGAGGGACTGAGACAGGGAGAAGCAGGCCTCCTGCCGAGCAGAAAGCCCGATGTGGGGCTCGATCCCAAGTCCCCAGGATCATGACCTGAGCTGAAGGCAGCCGCTTAATCAACTGAGCCACCCAGGTGCCCCGACACAGCTTCTTTTAAATATTATTTATTTGAGAGAAAGAGTGTGCATGGGGGAGGGGCAACAGAAGAGGGAGAAAGACTCCCCACTGAGCACAGAACCTGATGGGGGTCTGATCTCAAGACCCTGAGATCATTACCTGAGCTTCAATCAAAAGTCAGACACTCAAACAACTGAGTGACTCAGGTACCCTAACACAACGTATTTTAGAGGTTCAACTAATGTCATTAAATTTGGTTTCCTTCCATCAGCTGATTCTGTTTTTTTAAGTTACCTTTTTCAGACAGGAAACCACATGCGATTACAAGATTGGGACCCAACTTTTGGGATGAACATCTTCATCTAATAGGAAAGTTTACTTATCCTGATAGTCCCTGCCAAAATCCAAATATATCTCTTTGCGTGGGATTGCATCTCTTGCCCGGCCATGAGCATAGAGCAATATTCTGGTAGTGTGAAAACTGTTTTACTCTTAGCTCATACAGCCCATATGTGCTAAAAGAAGAGAAAATGGAAAAGAAACCAGTTAGTTAAATCCACAAATCATCATGACAACAAGACAATGGTAAGATACAGTTAAAAAATAACCTTGGTGTGATTGATATCATAAGTGAATAGCTTAGTCATCAAAATGAATGAAAGCTAATGCCTTTAAAAATCATGAAATCATATCTATTTTTAAAATGGTAAATATTATAAAGGTATATGTTACTACTACTACTATTTTCATGTAGGCCCAAGACAATTCTTTTTTTTTCTCTTTTTTTTTTATTGTTACTTAAATTTTTTTTCCAGTGTTCCAAGATTCATTCCCCATTCCCCACACCCAGTGCTCTATGCAAAAGGTGCCCCCAGTACCCACCACCAGGCTCTCCCATCCCCCACCCCTTCCCTCCAATTCCCTCAGTTTGTTTCTGTGTCCAGAGTCTCTGTTGTTTCGTTTCTCTCCCTGGATTACAATTCTTAAAGCATAATTTTCTCAAAAATATCTTTCTTTCCCAAAACTCAGCACAATAAACATTCTACTTTCCAATGTTGCTTTTGTAAAGCAAATATTTAAAGAAACTTGCAAAATAATCTGATGTTACAATTCCTTTTTTAAAAATTTTTCCTTCAATTTTATATGCTTGTATCAACAGTAAATTTTTTAGACTCTCAGAGCATGTTGTTTTAGGTTGTCTTCTTTCTGTAAAGCATACCTAAAGTACATCTTAGATTTCCATTTTCCCTTCCTTCCTTTCTTCATTATTATTTTTAAAAAGATTTTATTTATTTGACAGAGAGAAAGACACAGTGAGAGACGGAACGCAAGCAGGGCAGGTTACAAAGGGAAAAGCAGGCTTGCCACTGAGCAGGGAGCCCAATGGGCTCCATCCCAGGACCCTGTGATCATGACCTGAGCTGAAGGCAGACGCTTAACAACTGAGCCACCCAGGCACCCCTTTACTACCTTTAAAGTACAGTGAGGGACTTCCAGTCCAGATAAGTTGGTATAGACTCATTTCTTCTTATTTTTTCCTGTTCCTCTCCACAAATTACAACTATAAATCCTTGAAATAACTCAAAAGACAACAAAGACAGAGCACTGACAGGTGTTATGAAGGTGAGTGTGTTAAAGAGGCCAAGAACTGAACAACAACATAGAGGCAGTTTGGTTGCACTCCCCACAACGCACACACACACACACACACACACACACACACACACACACACACACCACCCAGACCCCTTGTCTTCAGACCTCCAGCCTCCAACAGAAGGCAGTCCCAAGGAGGCTAATTTTCTTCTTGAATCAAAAGAGAATCCCTCTGATAGCATCAGGGTAAGGTCTTTTGTGCCAAATAGGAGACAATCCTCTTAGCAGCCTCTTTGTCTATGTGGGCCTGATATCTCTCTTTCCTGTCCAGAGACTCTGGCCATTTTGGAGTAGGAAGAAGTGGGGTTTTAGTGGACCCCACCAAATCCCTCTTCTAAACTTCTAATTTAGAGAATCCCCTACTGCCCCCTCCCCCACCTCCCAGACAGCGTGGTCAAGGGAAAGTTTCTATTCTGTTTGTGGCCATAACTTTATATCACCCCTTGAATCAAATCCGTTCAACTGGTTCAACAGATCCAGCATTGTTCATTGAATTTCTTTCTCACCACCAGAATTTGAGTCATATCTTTTATTTCAATGGCATTAGTTTCCTGAATAGACAATGATGGGTGGTGCATGTACTTCAGCAACTTGGAACAATTCCCCCATGAGTTTGGGACCATCAACCAGGTACTGCTGGATAAATTCAGAGCCAACCACTCTCAAAGTGGTTGAGGTTGGTTTGCTATGGCTTTGATTAATAAGGTTCTACCTGTGCCAGGTGACATGTCCCCATTTTTACTATTTTTTTTCACACATGTTCTTATATCAATTTTTTTTAAAACCAAGGAGCCCAAATAATTTTTTGCTGAAAACATACCTTTTTCAGGGGTAAGGTATTGGGAGCTCTGTATCTGTCCCCAATACACACTACAGTTCTCAGTCAGTGGAGTCAGTGGTCTCCAAATCTTGCTGTTTATCAGCATTATTTAAAGAGTTGAGTGATTTGTTTTGTTTTAGATTTTGTTTATTTATTTGACAGAGAGAGACTCAAGGAGAGAGGGAACATAAGCAGGTGGAGTGGAAGAAACACGCCCCTCACCAAGCAGGGAGCCAATGTAAGCTTCAATTCCAGGATTCCAGGACCATGACCTGAGCCAAAGGCAGATACCCAACAACTGAGGCCCCCAGGAACCCCTTAAAGAGTTTTTAACTGGATGAAGCCATCCCCCACACTTTAAGTCAGAATTTCTGGGGGTGAGGTTCAAGTGAAATTCAGGTATTAATACTGATAAGGGAAAAAGTGTGCTCTAAGATGGCTGACCAAGCCAGCAAGGGAATTCCAGTCCCTGTCTCAAAGCTCTTCCCAACACCATTTCCTGGGTGTGCCAAAAGCACCAAGTATGCAGTAATAGAAGGGTATAATTTACCCTCCCTGCTTGTGCTTGAGGCTCAGACCTTTGGAGATCACTCTCCTCTTAGCCTGTTAAATAAACCTCTGATCCTCCAATGTCTCAGAGTGCCTATTGGTTCTTCTGCCAGGATCCAGTCCAGGTTCCATAATACTGCTTCAAAATTTTCCAGGTGGTGATTCTAACATGTAGCCAAGTTGAGAATCCATGATCTCGGTGCTTACTTACAATCTTTAGTAACCTTTTAAGGGATTATCTGCATTGCTTTCACATAAAGACACTTGGAATTGGAGGAAGAGATGTACATAAACATAAGAAAAAAGGCTGAAGGGTGCCTGGGTGGCTGAGTGGGTTAAAGTCTCTGCCTTCAGCTCAGGCCATGATCTCAGGGTCCTGGGGTGGAGGCCCGCATAGGGTTCTCTGCTCATCAGGGAGCCTGCTTCCTCCTCTCTCTCTCTGCCTGCCTCTCTGCCTTCTTGTGATTTCTCTTTCTGTCAAATAAATAAATAAAATCTTAAAAAAAAAAACTGAAATGATCAGGAAGGTAAGTTGTCATTTATTTTATGAATGAACATTTATAAATTTGGGGGATTTAACCTATGTTGCAATCATTTCCTAAACAACTCTTCCCTCTCAGCCTTGAACATTAGGAGTCAAAGTAATCTATAGTAGTAAGGTAAACCTTAAAAATAAAATTACTTAGGAAATCATAGGGAATCAGAATCAGATGTGATAACTCTAGACAATAACTACTTTCATTTTTTCAATTACTCTTTTGTGTTGTCATTTTTATTTATATTCAATAATAATTAAATATTTAATAAGAATCTGTTAAATTCTGCTTTTGATAATATTTTTCTTGGGTGGAGTTCTTTTTTGTATTCAAAATCCTATTCTTTCACTTTTACTGATGTAAAAATTATTTGCAAAGAATGCGTACTGTAAAGTTAAGTATAAAAATCAGTATTTACAAGTATTTAATATGTACTATTAATAAAAGATTGAGTGTAATATTAATAAAACAAAAATCTTGCATCATCTTAGGAAGGTTTATTTCTATCACCATATGTTAGTTCTGCTTGTTCTTGGACTTCATATAAATTAAATCATACACCACATACTTGTTTGTGTCTCTTTTTGCTCACACATGTTCTTATAATGATGATGAGATTCATCGATATTGCTAAGTATCTCAGTAGTTCATTCTTCTGTTTGCTGAGTAGTATTCCATTATTTGAATGTAACATAATTACTTTATCCATTTCATATTGATTGACATTTGAGTTATTTTTAGCTTTTGGCAGTTATTAATAAAGCTGCTATGAAGTCTTATACAAGTCTTTTTGTGTTATGTTTTGATTTCTCTTGGGTGCATTTTCTCCCAGGAGTCCAATTGCTGAGACATACCCTAAATATTTACTTCAGAAATGACTTTTTTAGAAGTTGACTTTAGAAGTTGTATGTGTAAACTCTAAGCAACACTGTATAAAAGTTCTAGAAACTCTACATCCTCACCAACATTCAGTGTGGCTAGCCTTTTCCATTTTAACCATTCTTGTAGATTTGACATGGTAAGGTTTACTATTTTTACAATTTTTTTTTCAATATAATGACCTAAAATTATCTATATTTGAGACAGATAATCTAATTTTAAGGTTTATATTTAATTTCTTCCAAGTTTGCCACAGATGGAAATTCTCTCTTGAGCTAAAGTCACCTTCTATAATATAATCAAAAAAGTTTATTTACTTATTTAAAGATAGAGAACAAGTTTAGATGGGATATTTGCCAAGATAGATGATATTCTGTGTCATAAAACAAGTCTCAATAAATTTAAAAGTAGTCAAGCCATAACAAAGTGTGTTCTCTAAATATTATTTGATTCTTCATTCACTTGTTATGTACAATAGCATATCACCATTATTGCTCAATTTGTAAAGTATAGGATATTATAGTTTAATAGTATAAAATCTGGATAAACGATAAGATAACTAATCTGAAATCTCCAAGAAACATAGGTTATTACAAATAGGTGTTTTTAAATCCATGACCTATGAATAATTTCTTGTCAACAGGAAGAGACAGAACAAAGACTGAAAAAAAGGAGCCAGTTCTCCCCTTTAAAGTATTACTGATTATTTTAAGTAATCAATTTTTTAAACATTCTTAGACTGCAGAATTGGATTTTGAACATTCCTTAGCACTCCAGAGTAAAAATAAGGTAGGTGATTATTCAAATTAATTAATTTTTTCTCTGAATTTTGAATAGCCAGCCTTTAACATATGTTCATAATGTTGGTTCTGAAATTTTTTATGTACATATTTTATTTCTTACACATAAATATATCATCAGCAGGTATATTTTAAAGTAATATAACTGATCATTAATGTTTTATTGTCAAATCTAATGTATATATGGAGAGCATAACTAAAGTTCTGGAGTTTAAACCAGTTAGAGTTTAATTTTAAATTCCTCATTAATTTATGTTGTCTCTTGATATGTGGTACTTAACAGAAAAAAAAGTTAGAGGTTGCTTGACCTGACTTTGAATTGTTTCCACATACATAAAACCAAGAAAAAACATTTCATCTTTCTACCGATAAGAATTTTAGTTATAAAAATAATGGGAATTAACAATGAGATGTCCAGTATATATAAACTGTATTATTTATTTCATTCTATTCTATGATTTTCTTTCTGAGTGTAAAACCTCTTTATATCTATTACAACTTAAATATTTTGAACAATTTCACTGCTTGGTAGGATATATATTATTTGTTGCTGCTAACCCATCATGTCTTTTGATGAAATCTTCTCTCACAGTGACTGGGTAGGCACAAAGTTTAGAAGTTATTGTCATATTAACAAGAGTAATGCAACCAGAGGCTTGACAAATAATTGCACACTGGAATTTGTCCTTGTGAAAAGCTCTCTTTTGAAAGCTGTTCACCACACTCTAAAGACCTTTGTATTGGACTATAGAATGATTTGAAGCCCTGGGGAGAAAGACCTAGAGGATAAGAGAACATTTTCCATATTCTAGTTTCCTCTAAGCGTCTAAATAAATGCAATTGTGTAACTGACCTCAGCACATCTTTAGGGCAAAAACAAAACCAAACCAAAACAACAACAACAACAAAAAAAAGAAAGAAAAAAAAAAAAAAAGAAAAACCATCAAATTGAGCAACGTCAGCACACAAAAATCATAATTTAATAAAGTGTGATTGCTTTACCATTATATTTAGCAATGGTTTATAATGTAGATTGATGGACAGAACAATAATGCCCAAAGGATGTCTGGGTCCTAATCTGTAAAACCTGCAAATACATTGCCTTACATGGCGGGCAAGGGGACGGGGAGGTTATAGATTTGATTAAGTTAGGAACTATGAGAAGGGGGATTATATTGGATTATCCAGGTGAATTCAATATGATCACAGGCTTTTTAACAAAAAATAGGAAGGCAGGTAGTATGAGCCAGAGAAGGCATGTTGATAAAAACAAGAGGT
This sequence comes from Spilogale gracilis, assembly GCA_004023965.1. Lineage (NCBI taxonomy): Eukaryota > Metazoa > Chordata > Mammalia > Carnivora > Mephitidae > Spilogale > Spilogale gracilis. The sequence continues at coordinate 68,729 of PITA01005708.1, read as the reverse complement.
TTGAGTGATACCATTGCTGGGTTTGCAGATGGAAGGATAGTGTGTGTCAAGGAATATGGGCAATCTTCATGTTATTAACGGAATATTTATATCCCCCTCAGATTTTTGTGTTAAAACTATAATCTCCAATGTGGTGGTATTTAGAGGTGAAGCTTGTGGGAGGTAAATGGGGTAGAGGGTTAGACTGGGTTATGAGAGCTAGGCCTTCATGATGAAGTTAATGGCCTCATAAAAAGAGAATTATAAATGAGATCTCCCTGCTCTTTCTTTCTCTCCCTTTCTCTCTCTCTCCCTCCAAGCACACTCTCTTCTTTTACTGTCTGAATGCATATACCAATTGAAAGTCCATGTGAGGACATAACCAGAAAGAGGGCCTTCATCAAGAACCCACCCATGCTGCCACCCTAATTTCAGACTTCCAGCCTCCAGAGCTGTAAGAAATAAATGTTTGTTATTTAAGCTATGGACACTTTGGTAACTCATTACTGCAGCTTGAGCTAAGACATTCTAGAAGCATTCAGATGAGCACAATCCTGTTGGTACCTTTACAACTATGTAATAATAAATTTGTGTTTTTTTTTTTTTAAGATGTATTTACTTATTTGAGAGAGAAAGAAAGCACAAGCAGGAGGGAGAGAGAGAGACTCTTAAGAAGACTCCCCACTGAGCACAGAGCCCAATGTGTGTGTGTAGGGGAAGCCTGATGCAGGGCTTGATCCCAGAACACTGGATCGTGATCTGATCCAAAACCAAGAGTCAGACACTTAAAAGACTGTGTCCTTCATTTCTTTTTCAAGGTCACCAACTTCCTTGGTGGGAACAGGGAAGGGATAGGGAAGGAATAGAACTCAGATAAGTGAAAGACAAACTGTAACTTCAAGTGGGAGCAACTGTAACTGTAGCAAAATCTGAACTTTTTGCCCTTCGCTTTGTGCCTGGGCAGGAGCTAGAGGACTGAATGTGGGTGAGTTGCTAGAACAGTATCAGACGCCGGGGACAAAGAAAACCACATTTTATACTAACAGAACAATTAGGGAAACTGTTACCCGTGATACATCGGAAAACAGAAAATAAACTAATGAGTTTATGAATCTAAGGATATTTCTAGGCAGCATACTGAAAGTGGTATCTATCTTTATTTTCCTCTCAAGTACGATAAGATCTTTCAAGAGAAAAATGTGCTAACAACATAGATGCTCAAATTTTGAAGCAGAATTTAGAGGAATTATTTTTTACCCAATTTTTTCTCTCATTCTCACACTTAGAGCTGCCACAAGTTTCTTAAAACAATAAATGGCATAAGGATAAATATCTAATTAGATTCTTGTCAATAAAACATAATCTTGAGGTAAAAAAAGCGAGGATGTCCTTTGTTTTAGCCACATAGAAATTTAAGGAAGTGCCTTGTAGACTTTCTTAATTTGACAAATGGGCTTTTAATAATCTTTTTTTGTTTTGTCTTCTTTTGTTTGTTTTAGATTTTATTTATTTATTTGACAGAGAGAAACACAGCAAGAGAGGGAACACAAGCAGGGTGTGAGAGAGGGAGAAGCATGCTTCCCGCCTAGCAGAGGGCCCTATGCAGGACTCGATGCAGCGCTCAAGCCCGGGACTCCAGGATCATGACCCTAACCTAAGACAGATGCTTAATAACTGAGCCACCCAGGCATGCTGGCTTTTAAGAATCTTAAGAGCATTATTCAATAGCCCAACTCAGAAAGGACACTGTGTTAAAAAAATTTTGAATGCAGAGTGTAGATTTTTGTCTAATACAGTGGTTATAATTTGATATACTTAAAAAAACTAAAAAAAATTAAAGGTGTTGTATCAGCTTAAACCTAATGGGACTTGGTTTAAATGAAAATAAATTTCTAAGAACTAGGTATATCTGGCCAGGTAGCAAGACAAGAAATTTGCTCAGCTTCAACCATACACCATTTCCTACAGAAAAGGAAGAATATCTGAGTTATACTAAGAGCCACTGAGAGCAGTGGATTACATACCACTCCTAGGGAAAGTAGAACTGGACCCAAACCAAGGAAAACGCCCTATGCTAGAGACAAGGGAAACTGGTAATGTTTGATTGGCTGGGTTTCAAAATTTCTATAGACACACTAATTGTTGAATTCCTCCATTTCCTCCCTCTTTATTTTAAATGGCAATGTCTATGCTATTTTTCTCCTCATGTCTCACAATTTTCTGTAGGGTTTTCTGGGGACAGTTAAATTGTCTTCTTAGTGCCTCTATACTGAAAAAGTGCACCCAAGACACAGTACCTGAGGGGTCTTATTGATACCTCAAATTTATTTAGTTGAATAAAGTCTGAAATTTCAGCTCAATTCTCTTAAGCTGGTGAAATAAGACTAAAATCTTGGGAAGGGAGGAAGTAAATTTTGCATGTGGAAAAGGTGTGAAACATCAGGGGACAGAAGGGGGATGTTTCCATACTTATAACATGAGTATTGCTCGAAGTTACCATGCTCTTGTTTCATCCCATTATACTCACACATTGACTATGTATTTATTCACCCATTGAATATTGCTAGTGCGATGCAAACAGAGTCTTGGTAAGTACATTCACATCAAGGCTTCCATTGTAGGGTGTCCTCTTAGAAATCAGTAGCCACATAAGTGAACTCAGGTACATCATATGGAGCAAAATAATTGCCAAGCTGAGTTAACACATATGGTCATGAAAAAAATATATATTGTTGATATATGTTTTATGTGTTAATATATATTTTAAGCCATTAGATTTTGGCTTGACTTATTATTCAACAAAAGATAATTGAAACAGAAGTACAAGAAATAATGAAATAGAAAGTCATGCTTTCCACGTTTTCAATGACTCAACTTTAACCTACTAGTAAGTAGTTTAATGAATTATTAAACAATTGACTTATTTATGGTCAGTCTCTAAAGAATGTGAAGTAGCTGTCTAACACAACTTATTAGAATCAGTGTTAAAATATGGCTGATATAGAGATAATCATGGCTACCACTTACTGGAATTTTCTGTGGTAGACAGAAACTACATAAAAAGTTTTATTAACATTATCTCTATAAATCCTTATACCAACTCTTAGAGATGAATATTATCTGTTTTAGAACTAACCACATTTTATAGGTGATGAAATCAAGGTTTAAGTTTTTACATAAATTGCTAAAGTTCAGAGCTAGAAATAGGTTTAGAATTGGAATGTGAGCGCAGGTATATTCTAATATCTAGGCTCTTATCTGTTTCCTTATATTACTTTAGTGATCTTAGTTCTTACCCCTACTGCAACTTTATGAGACATTCTTCCCTCATTTTTTTCTTTTGGTGAGTAGATATGGATCTCTTGGTTTTTGTGTTACTGAAAATTTTGTTTATGCTTTTCAGGGGGTGCTTCCATTAGAATTGTCAGGGGTTGGCCCCATAGTCAGACTGAGTGACAAAGCTTCCCCAACTCCCACTGAGTGATCTCTATTATATGTTCCATCCACTTCTTCTTCTTTTTTTTTTTTAAGATTTTATTTATTTGACAGAGAGAAACACAGCCAGTGAGGGAACACAAGCAGGGGGAGTGAGAGAGGGAGAAGCAGGCTTCCCGCCGAGCAGGGAGCCCGATGTGGGACTCGATCCCGGGTCTCCGGGATCATGACCTGAGCCGAAGGCAGTTAGCTTAACCAACTGAGCCATCCAGGCGTCCCTCCATCCACTTTTATAAGGGGATACATTATAGCTTCCTTCTACAACCCTCCACTTTAAAAATGATTCTTCCAAGAAAGTTTGTAATTATTTGATTTCTCAATGATTGGACTAATCTTTCCAGGTCAGTTTTAGACATTGATCATGCTTATGCTATGGCAGATAAAGGAAGATAAAGGAATCTGCAGGGGAATGTGGAAATTCAAGGTGAAAGAAAAGATGTTAATGTGAACTGAATCACCAAGTTAATCTTTTTTTTTTTTTTGCTCCCGAATACTAAGATATATTAATACTAGAAATCTCTACCTCTATAGCCTGCTGGATTAATAAAATGTCAGAATTAAATTTTGATTAAATTTAATATTATTCTAGTACAATAGTACAGCTACCTCCCTCCTGCATCTCTTTACCCCTCCAAAAAATATTCTTTCTGTGGAAGATGAGTTAAGTTATCCAAGAAAATGAAAAGATTCAAATGTATGCATTTTATTTTGGAAAACAAAGTTATGCCAAGAATAAGAACATATATAAGATACTTCACATAAAACAGAAAACATTATTTATGATTTGAGAACATTCTCACTTGGGTGTTGATAATTCATTCAGAAAAATTAATAATTAAAAAAATAATGTGCTGACCCCATGTATGACATAAATCTTAGGAAACATACATTTGTTACCTATATTACAAATAAAAAGAATTATAGTAGGTGATGGCTTAGGTTAGAAAGAAATACCAGAAATTTTCTAAAATATTAACAGTTACCAGATCCATTTTTATCATATATCAGAGACTTCATTCTAGCCTCTTTCCCATGATATATTTTCTATTTTATTATAATTGTTCTTTTAATTAAATATAGGTAACTGAAAGAACAGAGCAATATATAAATGCCTTTTCTTCATTCTTCACCACCTATTTAATATCATTTTTTATTCTACATATGTATGTACTTTGTGGTATTTGTAAGGCTTATGTTGACAATTATTCCTTTGTGAAAATTTGGTATTTGCTTTTTTCTTCATTCTAAAAATAAGTTGAACTTTACACTGGTTAAAAAAGGAAAACACCTTATAAAAGCATGTGAGGAATGATTAGCTTCTCTTAGATTATAATTCATAAAATCCTGCAAGAAGATAATCTATACAATAATGAAAAACAAAATTTCAACATTACCTAGAAGTTTTTAACTTCTAAATTGTCACACATTTTGGGTGACCCAATCTAATGGGTCTCAAATTTTTATATGCATTAGGATAATTAGAAAGGCTTGTTAAAACACAAAATCCTTTACCTCTTCCTAGATTCTCCTTTTTTAAGAGGTCTGTGGTGAGGTCCAGAACTTACATTTATTTCTAACAAATTCCCAGGTGCCAATGCTGCTGGTTTGGGGACAACATTTTGAGAACTACTGCTCCTACCTACTCCTTACTATCAAAAGACTGTGACTCAGGTAAGGCAAAATAGCAGAAAGCATTCTTCTTCTTCTTCTTTAATATACAGAGATTGGGTTTGAAATTCTTTAAAAATAAAAATATCTGAAATAAATGAAAATATGTGTCAAGTCATAAGCCCACTCACTGCAGAGATGTTATTCAAAATAAACATAAATGCAACACTTTATTAAAGTAAAAGTATCTTTACTATTAATATACAAATGGTGAAGAGTGACAATTTTGATATACTGTAAGCCATACTTTCAATGTCTCTCATAAATACAAAACTTCAACATTTGCAGTATAATTTTTACAGTTTAGATATATATATACAGCATTTCATAGGGACATACCATATTGAAACAATAAGAAAACTTTGTGGTAGCTAACTTAAGAATATAGAATTTGAATGAACATACATGTTAAAGAAAATAAAAGTATGTTTTAATGCATACTGAACATAGCCTAAAATTCATACACCAAAAGAAAAAAAAACAGTTTTTTTTAAAGTTTATTTGTAAGAAGTTCACATATTCCTAACAGAGTTTCGAGGCAAAAATGCTAAACCACGAACATTCCTTTAAGAATTGGAACAAATATATTTGCTCTTAACAGTACCATTTATTGTATATAATGCATATTGTTCTTGAAAAAACTCCTATCTGCAAAATTCAATATTAGGTTCTATGTTAACTTTTTCCTCTGTATTTCACTCAACTTTTGCTTTGCACCAGTAATATTGGCCTTAGTTTTTATCTAAGCAGTGTTCCTAGTCCCTGGTCCAGCATTTTACACATTAACATACTTCTTACCTTCCCCAAATGTAGGAGTTCTGTTTGCCTTTCTTGATTGTTTCACTTCTTTGTTCCTCTATTTTCCTATGCCTGGCTTTGATTTGAAATGCTCCAAGTCGTTGCATTGCTTATTTTTTCCCAGAGAACTCTAAAACCAGAAGCAACCTTTACTGTGTTATGTGTTTTTGTTTTAGAAAAAAAAGTGGCAATATTAAATTTATATAACCAATTTTTATATTAGTAATTATGAACATGTGCCAAAATCCTAAAAAGTATATAAAAAAATAAAGTGGTGGTGCCAGCTAAGGTATTTATGTTATTGATAAAATTCTATAGTGAATAACGAGCTATTTTTAAGAATATTAAATGTGTTATCAAATAAATATTAAGCATTATATGCAATATAAAGTTTGGGAGGGGGAAATAATCTATTAGAATTCTTGTATAACGTTGCTAAGCAGATGCATCTACATGGGTAAATGCAATTTTTAAAGAAGAGAGGAAGGATATGGAAGGAAATCGTATTTATTCAGTAAGTATTGCATCTAGGATCCTTTATAGGTTTCCCATTTACACATATAATTGTTTCATCTCAGGACATGATTAAGCCCATGAGTAGAATACTTGCTTGAAAGTTTTTCATTTTAGGATTGAAATACTTCATTTCTGTGACCTTCCATAGTTTAATTTTAGCATACTCTAATATTTCCATATGCAATTTCAGTGTAGGAGACAATGTAATGACTCTTCAAAGGATGAATACAAAGATTCAAATATTTCCTCTCTAAAGACAAATAATGCAAACAACTTATTTAAAAAAATAGCTTCACCTACTCCTAAACTTTGTTGAGTAAGCACTCTGGATATGATTGTGAGAAAGAACTCCATGAGCAACTGGTACTGACCGTGGACATCAATCTTCATGAGAAAGAACATTGCAACTTTAATAAACAGTTGTAATTATACTATTCCAATATTTCTTAAATTAAGAAATGGAAATTATTTTCTCTATTACTTCAGTTGCAGATATTTTTATCAGTGGTTATCTTACTATCAATGATAAAGGATGGTGTATGAATCTCAAATAAATGTACAACAGGATAATGTAGACCCAAATGACACTAAAATAATTTACCTTATCTTAAAATTTCATCTGTTGTCATTGTCTCATAAGTGGTAGAACTCAATTTTAACAATACCTAGAATATATTTATTATCTAGAACAATACAGACAACATGAATATATTTTATGTGTGCATCAAAAGAATTGTTTTGTCATGAGTGAAAATAAGTTACACAGTATAATTTGTTACACTTAGATTTTGTATTCAAGTAAAATAATTTGAATTGAGCTTATTCACTAACTGTAAATAAGACAGTACCACTTAAATGTCACAGATATGAGCAAGATACATCAATAAAGATTGCAGCTTTTTTTCCTTTTAATAAAGCAGAATGTCATGCTAACCCAAAGGCACAAATACATCTTAATTATCTAAAATAAGAAGCATAAAATAAAGGTACGATTATAAAGTTACAATTAATTGTTGGCACTCAAATAAATAATTTGATTAATAAAATCCTTCTATTTATATAAATGTTTAAATCAAAGACTAAGATTTGTGTAAACTTTGTTGGATCAAATAGTCTTTGAAAAATGCTTTTATAGGTATTAATATTAAAAATAAGGGAAAACTGGAGAAACATTACATTAATGTTAGACATTATCATCAATAGAATGGCAATAAATCAATCCACAAAAATAATAAATACATTTTTAGAAGTCACACTTTTAAATTCTTTTGCAGATCATTGTAAAATATGTTGACTCATTAATTTGTGCCAGTTTTAAAGACAGAACATTTATCAAAATGCTAATATTACTTTTCTTTCTTATATGTTTTGAATATAGATTATCATTGTCCAATTGCACATAATCTATTGAGAAATGCCAGTATTTTTAGTGATTTTTTACTTCTTTGTTTAAATTACCATAGAGTTCTGATTATTTAACCCTACTTATATTCAGTCAGTTCTCTTGATATTTTATGCTAACATTTAAGAGTACTCTCAGACAGTAAAAATAACATTTTTACAGTAATATGGCATGTTTAATCTAAAATAAGAATGGAAAAATAACAGATTATTTAGGTTATACTCATATTTTACAATTTACTACAAGCATCTCTTATCTGGAAACTTTTGCAGATAGAGTAAGTTGGAGCATTCCATTGAAATTTTATTATTATTATTTTTTTTAATCACAGTATTGCCTTGCTCCTGCATGGCATATATTTCAAGGACAAGAGATAAGGACCACTCAGACAATTGAAACAGTGCACTTGAAACAGTCTGTCTACAATTAGTTTCAAATTATCCGCTAACCTCAGATCATTACTCCACATTGATGGCAAGAAATTTAACAGTATATATATGTATATGTTTATATATATATATGTATATATATAAAAGAAATATTTAAGTAAATTGCTTTACATGGAAAGTCCAAAGAAATGAGAGAGACAAAACTTTCAAATTGAAGAAACACAAAAATATTTGTTCTTTATTATGATTTCTCTTCTCTTGAAGTATAGCACAAATATACTAATAGTAAACATGCTAAACTGGTTTCTCAGTTTCCCTAATTCTTTCATCATTATTAGTTTAAAACCTGCCCCTATCCAGGAAAAATTAGCATTCATGGCTATTGCTTTATGGACATTTTACTAAGCCTGTTTACTTTGCACAAACAAATTCAAGTACTTTGACTAGTTATAGCACATTGGTACAAAAGGGGGGAAACAGTCAAAGCAAAGAGGTGATCAGACAAACATAACTTAAATAGCAACAGACAAATTTATCAACAGACCAGTTGGATAATTTCTACTCAAATTCCTACGTAGGCACAGGAATTTTTTTTCTTTAGAATAGTCTAGAAAAAAATATCAAGGGGGAGATTCCTGCACTATAATCCTGTGAATTATGGCAACAACACTGGAGATTTGGTGCATGAACATGCAGACGGACACATTCTGTCCTGCTAATAACTAAAGGTTTGTAAAATTAGTTGGTTGTCTCTCCTTGCCTGACAGTCTCAAGCACTTTGTAAATAGAAGTGTTGATGAATAGCATTACTATTGCATTAAACATACTCATCAAATTATCTCTATAGAGAGACAACACTAAGCAGGTTGCTCTGCACTGTTAAAACTCTCCTCCAATGTTCTATTGGTATGCATTCCCCAATATTTGAGCTATAATACCACCTGAAACATTAAAGATTATGAATGTAACAAAGCCTAAAGAAACCTTTGGCTCTCTAGGGTAACAGATAATCTAAAATATGCTCCCAACTGGTATGTATATTTATAATCATAAATACATTTATTTTACTTACATATAAGGGAAAATCATGTTTTAGTCTTTTACCTCTGGGAGCTTGCATAGCTTGGAAGTTAATAAGTATTTTATTCTGGTATAGGCCCTAACAAGTAACATTAGAAAGTTTGTGTTGAATAGCCAAGGAATTTCTTCAACCAAGTTGTTTATCAAAATCTTAAAATGATTTCTAGCTACAACATCTAGAAGAAAGACAGATAGTGGCAATTCAGTTGTTTATCACTGACACTTTTATGGCATGTTTAAATGTTATTTTCTTCTTTATTTAACCACTAAGGATTTTAATTTCCATTAGCCAATTGCATTTAATGATTGACCTATAACACTGGGATAAAGAATATTTAAACAAAGATGATCTAAAACAATGGTCAAAAATGTATCTGAGGATATGTTTTGAAGTATTTCAACACTAAGGACTTATTTTTTGAAAAATTATTTAAAAAGTAAAAGATAATCATATGTGTATAAATGTATCAAGACAACATTGATATTGTTACCATTTTGTTTTACTTTATTTGAAGCTGAGGGCAGAAATCAATATTTTCAATACATTTGTGTGTGTGTGTGTGTGTGTGTGTGTGTAATCCATTGTGAGTGATTATGGCATATATAAACAGATTTACGGAATCTTTCTAATCTAATTTTACACACAAGTAATATTTGTTCAAATGGGTAACAATTTTGATCTGGCACTTCAGTCTATCAAAAATTAACATTGAAGTAGCACTGTAACTATAACTTTAAAAGAATTTTCCAAAGTTTCTCTCAATTTTTAATATCTGCTATAGACTACTGGCTCCTTCAAGCCCAAGTTCCCTGAAATTCTTCTGATAAAAAGTGTACCCTTTATTAAGTGTTTTCATCTTAAATTGAAATCCACATTAATAATCTGTTTGCCCAAGATAGGATGAAAAACATGCAGAACTTTCTTATACATTTAGCTCACAAAGCTTTTATTTTCTTTTGTTTTTGCTTAAACCTCTATTTGTTGGAGAGGTTCTCAGGTGAAATATATAATCCTTAAGAAACAGAGCATGTTAGCTGCATAATAAATTGCAGTATTTCATTCACAGAATCAAATTGATACCCCAGAGTTGGTGCCAGTCAGGTCTCTATATTGAAATTCATACCAAAATAAACAACAACAATAACAACAACAACAAAAGGTAATGGACCATGGGCAGGAATATTTGATCATATGTATATGTATACAAGCTATTCCAAGCTAGAAGTTTCCCAAGAAATTAAGGTCAATGGAATAGTTTTGGTCATAGGGTCACTGCAATCCAAATGCTCTTTGTAGCATTGTTCAAGATTCTGTGATCTCGGTGTTATGCTTTGCTGTCATCTTCTTTTGATTGTATGATGTCATTAGAAACCTTAATTTCTATAGTTTCTGGATTTAAGACTTCTTTTCCATTTTCTTCTTTTAAAGGCAATTTTCTGGAAAGAAATATAAAAAATAATGAACTTCATTTTCTAAGACTATTTAAGTGGTATTCCTTAATACTGTTACTGCCTTATAGGAGGCAATGTCTAGAATTATGAGAATGAAAAAAAATCAGATTTGTTAAAGTAATATCAAACTGACAGAAAAATAATTAAACAATCAGACAGTATCATCCATTGTAATGTAATGTACTGCAGAATGATGAATGAAACAATGTATTTATCGATTTTGATGCACCAAATTGTACACTATTATAGGGTGGCTTAGATTTGATAACCAGTTATTGATATGAAAAATAAAATTGTTTGGAATCTAAACAAGTGAGTATTTTTATATGTCAATTAGATGAGTTACTAGTACCTAAGCTTTAAGATTCCTAAATAGTTCCTGCCTTATTCTGTGACATACTTCAAAAGCTAGGTGAATTAGCTATATTCTTTGGAACTTAATGAAAGTATATATTTCAGGACTTTCTCACTTTTCTATACTTACTGTATATGTTTTCTCCAATTGGTCTCTTCACTATTTTTTTTGTTATTTTTGTATCATTTATCAGCACAATTTTTAAGAGTTGTTTTCAATTATAATATATGAAGAAAAACAAGCTCGCTCGCCCTTTCTTTCTTTCTTTCTTTCTTTCTTTCTTTTTCTTTCTTTCTTTCTTTCCTTCCTTCCTTCCTTCCTTCCTTCCTTCCTTCCTTCCTTCCTTCTCTCTCTCTCTCTCTCTCTCTCTCTTTCTTTCTTTCTTTCTTTTTTTCTTTCTTTCTTCTTTGATTTTATTTATTTTTTGGGAAAGCAAGAGCAGGGGAAGGGGCAGAAGAAGAGAGAAAAGCAGATTCCCCATTGAGTGAGGAGCCAGATGCAAGGTTAGATCACAGGACCATGGAATCATGACCTACGCTGAAGGCAGTACTTAACTGACTAAGCCACCCAGGTGCCCCTGTATTTCTTAATGATAGCTTCACAAATCTTACTATGATGACAATGATGCAAAATGTATAGTTTTTTACTAGTCTGGAATTCAGTGGTTTATGATTATTCCTTGCGTACATAGCTTTGGGGTAAGATTTCCTCCCTTGACAAAATATTTTCCACATCAAATCAAATTCCAGTTCAGTTCTGTACTTTAATGTAACCATTTTGTGGGGTAGTGAATGCTACTCTGCTAGTTTCTCTGGAATTTACTTGTGATTTCTATTTTTGAATGGGAAGAGTAAACCATTATATTCTGAAGATCAGAGTTATTAAGTGAAAATTAACCAATCAAAAGTAAGTCATGGGGAAAAGTTTCCATGACCCATTGCTGGGAGTGAAATAGCATCTACGTTGCACCTAATAGGGCAGATTCTTTTATGTGTGTGGTATAATACAATTATACAAATAATTCTTCGTTCCCCTGTTCAATAAATTTTGATAATAAAGATAAAACCAGTGGGTCACTTCTAAGCAGAAAATTATAGAGGAATTTAGTGCTTGGATAGGAGGTTATCATAATGCTTAATATACCTATTACTCAAAGAATTATAACACTGGAATTAACTAGTGTTTTAAAATAATTCTTGGATGATTAATTTTCACACATATAATTTTTGCTACTTACATTTATATTAAATTGTTTTTTAAAAAATTTCAGTTAATTCTATTATTTTTTGTTGACTATTTCTATAATTGAGGATTGGAGTAGTTATTAGATCATCCCTTTTTTTAATTTTCTTTTTTGCACAATATTGCCCTGTCACATGCAAGGGAATTTTCTTAGCTAGTTTTTTGTTTTGCTTGTATTGTCAGGTTTTAATTTAAATTCCAGTTAGTTAACATATAGTGCATTATTAGTATAGGGGGAGTAGAATTTGGTGATTCATCATTTATATAGATATATAGATACAGATATATATACATATAGATAGATAGATAGATAGATGGATATACAGATCATACACACCAATCTCTCAGTATATGTTTTAATCAATAGATAGAAATTTGTTTTGTTGTGTGAAAATTTGCTTCATTGAAAAGACTTCTAATTTCTGAAGGAAAAACTATGGTACCCACCTTGTAAAAGTTGCCTCTACCAGAGTAAACTTCCATTTAAAAGGTAATAATCTCTAAATGCAGTCACTGATTTGACCTGAGGGTTTACACTGAAAATTTAGCTACCGAGTAGTACTTTGTATTTCTCTAAGTAGTAATTATTTCAGCCCTTGAGAGCAGGTAGCAGGCATTTCTGAACCAAGTTATTTTCTTCACTTGTGACAACACACAGCCTTCCATTTAGGATGAGAAGCCTAAATCAAATTTCTCTGCAAGTAAATGTTTGCTGGTAAAGAAAAGGGGATCCTTAAAAACAAACAAAATAATAAAATTTAGAAGTAATTTTAGTGAGGATTATTTAAAGAAAAAAATGTGACAGTCATAGTTTTGTTTGTATCCAATATATTCCATGGGATACTATTATCACTCCTCAATAATATTTTTGGCTTTAATCATTTTAACTTTCATGTTGTCTGAATATGATCTTTTTACATGTTCATCATCATGTAGATTTAGTTGAAATATCTGCTATGATTATAATGGAGCTCTGATGAGTATAGAGAGAGGTAAATAATACAATCTTGAATGGAGAGTAAGCACCATTACCTATATAGATATTAAAATGATAAACAATTTATCAGTATTTCTTCTTTAAATATTCTTTCTTTAAAAAGTAGACTTGTGTACCTTACATTTTCACACTATTAATTTTTATTTTAAATTGTGATTTTCATATTCAGAGTAATGACTAATTTCCTGACCCTTTTTTATGTCAGTAAAAATCACATTTTGAGGTTGCCTGGGTGGCTCAGTTGGTTAAGCATCTTCCTTCAGCTCAGCTCATGATCCCAGGGTCCTGAGATCTAGTCCCGCATCAGACTCCCCATTCAGCAGGTATCCTGCTTCTCCTTTGCCTGCCACTCGCCTTGCTTGTGCGTTCTCTCTCTCTCTCTGTCAAATATATAAATAAAATCTTTAAGAAAAATTTTTTAAGTATCACTTTTTTATATATGTATTTATTTTATTTATTTATTATTATTCTTTTAATATTTTATTTATTTATTTGAGAGAGAGACAAAGCATGCAGAGTGAGAGAGCACAAGCAGGGCCGGGGCAGAGGGAGAAGTAGATTTCCCATTGAGGAGGGAGCCCAAAGCTGGTCTCTGTCCAAGGATCCTGGGATCATGACCTGGAACAAAGGCAGACACTTAATTGCAGAGCCACCCTGGCACCCCTTATTTATTTATTTTAGAGAGAGAGAGAGAAGTGCATGTGAGTAAGGGGAGGGGGGAAGGGCAAAGGGAGAAGGAGGAGAGAATCTCAAGTAGGCTCCCCACGGAGTACAGAACCTGAGACCTGGCTTAATCTTAGCCATGAGCTAAACGGAAATCAAGAGTCAGAGGCTTAACCTTAACTGACTGAGCACCCTAAGTGCTCTGAAAGTATTACTTTCTTAAAGAGTAAAATAAGTGTAAGAAAATCCAACTCTAACATATTCTATCTTTTTGACATTTTTACATAAAATTGTAAATATGTGTTTGAACAGTAGATTTTCTCTGGCAATGACACAAAATTTTCATGTGGAATGTCTTCCTAGAAAATGTTTTTGATATTCTCATCTATTTTCTTTGAAAAAGAAATATTTTTCTACAAATTGATGTTATTTGTAAATATATGCTATAAGTAATGATAAGATATTATCATTTTACAAATATTTATCCAAAAATAGTTAAGCATTTGAAGCTACTCACTCAGGTTCTGTTAGTGGTGTGGTTTCATTTGGCTCATTTACTGGGCTCCCATCCTCATGGTTAGTGATTCTTTCATCCTCTGTTCTCATCTCCACTATTGGTTCTTTTGATCCATCTTTCCTAGAAAAATAAGCAAACAAAAAAACCTTACTCTTGTAATGTAAAAATAGATGCATTATGAAAATAGTTAGAATTTCCACTTAATCCAGGGCACCTGGGTGGCTCAGTAGGTTAAGCGACTGCCTTCGGCTCAGGTCATGGTCCCGGAAACCTGGGATCTAGTCCCACATCAGGCTCTCTGCTCAGCAGGAAGCCTGCTTCTCCCTCTCTCACTCCCCCTGCTGTGTTCCCTCTCTGGCTGTGTTTCTCTCTGTCAAATATATAAAATCTTTAAAAAAAAAAAAGAATTTCCACTTAATCCCACCTCCCTCCCTTAATGGTGAGATTAACAATACTACTAATAATTGTCTTTTTCATTTAAATTCATCTCACCCATATAATTTTCACTGAGAAAAAAAATAGAAAGGAGAAATTACACTTTTATCTAGGATTCTTTTTTTTTTCATCAAAATTGCATTGATTTTTTGCAAAGTCCAAATTTTAAGTGCAATTCTGCAGTTTATTTTGGAAATAAATAAAAAAAATTTTGTTAAAAGAAATTATGACATGAAGTAGCTTTTTCCCCCTAAGTAGCCATATGCTTTAGATTTTTTTAATTTGAAATATAGCATCCAAAATATTGCTTCTATATTAAAATTTAGAAGATAAATTTATATATATGAAATATTTTATCATTTTAAATGTTTCTATGAATTATATAAATGACTTAACTATAATGTGATATTGACTTTACATATTCATGTTTTCAAGAAAATTGTTCACATAAAAACAATATTAAAACATATATGTGCGATGGTTTCATTTGTAATTTCTTTTTTTTTTTTTAAGATTTTACTTATTTATTAGACAGAGAGAGATCACAAGGAGGTAGAGAGGCAGGCAGAGAGAGAGGAGGAAGCCGGCTCCCTGCTGAGCAGAGAGCAGGAAGTGGGCCTTGATCCCCTGACCCTGAGATCATCACCTGAACCAAAGGCAGAGGCTTTAACCCACTAAGCCACCCAAGCTCCCTGTAATTTCAAATCCATGTCATCTTTATTGGATTTTTGAAATATGAGAATAAGTGTAATTTTACATAATTGTAAAATTTTCATAAAATTAGAAAGTTTACTGAAAAGTTTCATTCTTCAATAAATGAACAAAAAGAAAGAAAAACTAGAAGGCATTTAATGATGATAAAGGGTAAAGTGAGATATAAGCGTTGGGATGTTAGTCCTAATACAGATTATAATTATGGCACACATACAAAAAAATATGTAAGGCAGGGGGGATAAGGGTCCTCACCTATCCACGGACATAATCTTACCATACAGTCATGCAAATGTACTCTAACATATTTATCCAAATGAACAGAAAACTTATGCCCATGCAAAAATCTCCAAATGAATGTTTATAGAAGTTTTATTCATAATTGTCACAAATTGGAACCAACTAAGATGTCCTTCAATAGGTGAATGGATAAGTAAACTGTGGTACATGCATACAATTAGATATCATTCAGCAATAAAGATAAATGAGCTATCAAGGTACAAAAGGACAATGGAGAACTTTAAATGCATAATGGTAAGGAAAATAAGCCAGTATGAAAAGGCTACGTACTATGTAACCCCAATTACATTTCATTCTGTAAAAAGTAAAGTTATAGCGAAAAAAAAAAAATCAATGTTTCCCAGGGGTTCAAGGGGAGGGACGGATGTAATGGTGGAACACTGGGCACATTAAATCTATTTAATATTGTAATCATATATATATATATGACATTAAAATCAGTTCTTAAAAATAAAGTTTAGTAGGAATACATACAATAGAAATCAAACAACAAAACCTCAAAAATAGCACAGATGTTTAACAGGTCTTGCAAATGCTGACTCTTGAACAGGAAAATACTAAGAATGATAAAACACCTTTAATCGGGTGGCAGGTGTGATATTGCTTTTATTTCAGTATGTAGGTTTCTCACATACATACACACCAAAATCTGAAGAATGAATGTCAGTAGAAATGGAAGGAAATCTAGAAATCTATAATCTAGAGTTAATAGTGAAGAACCTTTTATACCTCTAAAATGCAAATGTCTGTGAGAACTGGTGATTATGACATGTTCATCAACCTGAATGTGGACTCCAAGGAAGCAAGATCTCTATCATAGTCAAGATGATTAAAGAACCCACTACCATTAAATTTTATTTTTATGATGTTTTGTTTGCTGTTGTTATTCTTTGATTCTTTTAAAAAATTCTTCATGATATCAATGCTCTTGATGACATAGATGATGATACTATTTGGAAAAATGTGGCTATTGATGATTCTGAGCAAAAAAGTGATTGAAACGGTTGGATTTTATGTTAACTATGTTAACAACAGGTGCAGATCTATGGTCGTGGATTAAATAAAACAGAATGCAAAAAAAGAGCTGATGAATTTGGATTTTAATTGTATACTCGTTATTGAAAATAATATGTAAGCAAACCACTTAAACTGGAAATGATAAAATAAAGATTGCTAAAAGGAAATTGAAGAGCTACAAGAGAACATGATGAGTTGTCTTAAAATCCTTAGTTTTATTTTTAGTGATTTTTTTACATTTTTAACTGTTCATATATTATATAATTCTACAAAGGGTATAGAGTGAAAAGTACACTTCCCTATCATTTCCTATTTACAGGAAATTTAGTTACCTGTCATACAAACAAGCACATTTTCAAATTGTGTTTTCCAGGGACATTTCTTCGATTCATAGACTGGCATATATGCATGTAAATGCAGGGAGATAATTTTACACAAACGGTAATACCAACTGAATATAATTTTGCCTTTTCAATGAACACTAGAACATTTAGGGCTGCCTCTTTCTTTTTCATGGCACATACTATCCCACTGTATGTATGTACCACCAAATATTTGGTCAGTGTCCAACCATTTAGGTTGTCTCCAATATCTTCTATTACAATAAATACTACAAGGAATATGAAATTCATATTTCACTTACCCTTAGGTGAAAATATCTGAAGCACACAAATAATTTACATGTCTGATTCCTGTCCTGTATAAATTATATTTAATCACATTTGAAATGATATCAGAATTATTACTGATATTTTCTGTGGAATTATAAAGAAGTGATAAGGCAATATTTATTTAAATTGGCATAAAAATGTATGTCACGATTTATGGACAATTCACAATATGTAGACTGGTAAAAACGAAATAAATTCCTTCTGGATCTCTAGAATTGATTATTAAGCAGGAAATGACAAGCACAGCAGAAGAGTTAAGAGGATGTGCCCTGGGACCAAACTAGCTGACTCTAACTCCCTGAATAAGGATTTCTCTGTCCTGTTGCCTGGATAAGAAAACAGAGTTGATAATGACACCAAATTCATTTCTACAGTGTTTAGAATAGTTCTTGACATATATGCAGGACTTAATCAGTAACTGTCTTCAGTATTCTAGGAAGGCAAAGAGGATTTATGTTGGGAAATACATTACTAAAACTTTCAACTTAAATTAAAGAAAAATAAAATGAAAATATCTCAAAGCACACTAAGAAATAAATATTTATAAAATATTCATCAGTTTTCAAATAAAAATGGAAAGATACATATAATTGGTGACAACATAAGCTAAACTCAAACTTTGGGATAGACTGGGTAAAATATTAGCAACAAATACATCAAATAATTAAGGGCCATGTTATATAATTAGAAAGTAAAAGTTAAATAACTCCATGAACATGTATAAGGAATATGAACAAGAAATTTCCAGAAAAAATAAAGTGACCAAAGTGAAATCATAAATCAAATAAGGTTAGATTTTACCTGGATCAGAAAAATGCAAATTTTAAATGGTATCTTTCACTTATTATATTAACAAAAATAAAAATGCATGGATAGATATTTAATGTTTGAGAAGCTATAGAGAAATGTATATTCTCTGATTTTATTAAGAGTATGAATTAGTACAGCATTTTTAGCAATTTGTCAGTATTTTTTATAGCAGTTTGTATTTATAGCAATTTGTCAGTATTTTTCAATTTTGATTTACATTCCATGTCTAGGAGCATAATGTACATGTACAACAAGATTTATGTAAAAAGTGAAATTCAAGCCACATATTATACTTTAATATGATAAAATATTGAAAGTTTCATCTAAATTGTCATGAAAGACAAGTGGATAAATGCATTATGGTATTTGATACTGTGGAATACTGTTTATAAAAAGAATGAGTCAGTAATTTACATGCTGAAAAAATACCTTTTGAAGTTTCATTGCTATCTCTGAGAAAACATTGCAGTAATGAATGTACATATATATGTGTGTGTATATATACAAGCTGCACGTGTGTGTGTGTGTGTGTGTGTGTGTGTGCATAAGTCAGATGTAATTCTTTGCTTCCCATGGATAAGGTATTTATTTCCTCAAACTTCTTTCAGAATTTTTTTTTAATCCTTGAATTTCTGTAGTTTGAAAATGATATGACTAGGTATAGTTTTTGTTGTTTTCTTTTATTTTGGACATCTGCACTCTTCAATGTTCTCTGAGCTTCCTGGATCTGTGGTTTTGTGTCAGATATTAATTTGGGAAATTTCTCAGTCATTGAGATATTTTTGCTCCTTTCTCTGTCTTCTCCTTCTGGTATTCCTATTACATATATATTTCACCTTGTATACTTGTCATATAGTTCTTATTCTGTGGATTTTTTTCAGACTTTATTCTGTTTGCCTTTTTTTTTTTTTTTTAAGAGAGGTGGGGAGGGCCAGAGAGAGAGGGAGGGAGAGAGAGAGAATCTTAAGCAAGCTCCATGCCCAACATGGAGCCCAACATGAAGCTTGATCTCATGACCTGACCTGAATTCAAGAGTCTTATGCTTAACCTACTGAGCCACCCAGGTGCCCTCTGTTTGCTTGCTCTTAAGTTTTGGTATTTTCTATTAAGATCTCTTCTAAGCTCAGAGATTCTTTTTTCAGCTACCTCTAGTCTACTGGTAAGATCATCAGGGAAATTCTTCATTTCTATTAGGAACTTTTTGGTCACTAGCGTTTCTTTTGGATTCTTTTTCAGAATTTCCGTTTCTCTACTATATGGCCCATCTCTTCTTTCATGCTGTCCTACAGTGTTCTCACCATATTTATCATATATTGAAAAAAAAAAAAAAACTTGGTCTGGGGAGTGCCTGGGTGACTCAGTTTTTAAGCATCTGCCTTTGTCTCATGTCATGATCCTGCAGATCAAACCCCACATCGGGCTCCCGGCTTGGCGGGAGGCCTGCTTCTCCTTTTCTCACTCCCTCTGCTTGTGTTCCCTCTCTAGCTGCGTTTCTCTCGTCAAATAAATAAATAAAATCTTAAAAAAAAATCTTGGTCTGATATTTCCAACATCCCTGCCTTCTTTGAATCTGGCCCTGATGCTTATCGTGCTTCACTAAAATAATTTTTGCCTCAAGTATACCTTATAGTTTTTCTTGATATTGGGACATGATGTACGGGTTAGAAGGAACTGCTAGATACAGACCTTTATTGTGGTGGTAAAGTGGGGTGTGGGGAGGGTGCATGCAATAGTCCTAACATTAGGCCTCAGTCATTAGTAAGTCTGTACCTCTGGACTCTAACTTCACAATTTCTTCTTGGGATTCCCCCTCTGAAGTGAGTCACAATGGCTGGAGTAGACTGGAATTATGTACTTGCCTTCTCTCATGTTGCAGTAAAGGGGGTTGGTTTGCTTTCTGTACATTGAAAAGCCATTTACACACACACACACACACACACACACACATATTTTGGCTAGTTACTTCTATTAGTTTTTAATATTTTAGCTCCTTTACAACCTAAGTCTAACCAGGAATTTTTTTTTTGACATAACATCTATAACAGAAACTATTTATTTATTCATCCATTTGATTGTTTTCTAATTGAAACATGTTTCCCAGCAGAGTAACATCTAGATGATGGAAGGGACTAGTTTGCTTTTCCTCACAGTTGTATCTGTGGGGCTTGACTATGTAGGTGTTCAATAAATATTTATTAGCATAAATTAATACTTGGGTGAACAAGAGTATAAGCACAGTTTGATAAAGTAAAAATCATTCACTATTTTTATTAGATAAATGAGAATGCAAGGTAAATGTAAGTTTAATTTAAATTTATAAGAGCCAAATAATGGAATATTCTAGAACTTTACCTGAATGACATTCTGTATGCTGCTGACTTTAATTTCTCTTTTCTGGAACTTAATACTCTTTAAACAGGAATATTTTAAGTGTATAATTAACATATTCTGTAACAAATCTGCATAGTTTTGTAATTGTGACAATATGAAAGTACTAGTCTAATGATTCTGATCATGTTTAGAGACCAGTAAGCGATCCATCAAATCAGCTATATTCTATTTCCCATTGTGGTTTTATGTAATATTTTTGAAAAAAATATGTAAAATATTTTTCCAATTTGAAAAACAAATTTTTGAAAAAGTATTGAAAACTATCTTCCCAAAGCAGGGGAAATGATGATACAAAAAGTTATGATGGATAACAAACACAGAATGAATTCTATGTTTTCCTTGTCCCAAGACTTTAAGGTTAATTAAACCCAGCAGGACTTCCAAACTGAAGTGTTGATGGGTAAATTACCAATTAATAGAGTGAAATAAAAATAAACAGCAAGACTTGAATATACCTATTTTTTTTTTTGCACACAGTCACCAATATCCCTTCAGTTAATTAAAACAAAAACGTGATTTCTCTTTCTTTCACCCAAAAATCAAATCAATCAGTAGTAGTTCATCTACCTTGGCTATATCTAGATTCCATACATTTGTATATGACTACAGTACTACTACTTTGTCCAAAAGAATATCATTTTTTACCTGGAGTGTTTCAAGATCCTCCCATTCAGTCTTTCTGATTCTAAATATTTCCTCTACACCTATCAACCTTCCAGTAATTCATTCTTCACGAGTAGCAAAAGTAATCTTTAAACACTTATTGGGGGTGCCCAGGTGGCTTAGTCAGTAAGTGTCTGATTTCTGATTTTGGATCAGGTTATGATCTCAGGTTGAGATCAAGCCTTGGGTGGGGCTCTGTGCACAGTGTGGAGTCTCCTTGAGATTCTCTTTCTCTCACCCTCTTCCCCTCTCCCAGCTCTGTCTCTCTCAAATAAATAAATAAATAAATAAAGTCTATCTATATATATAATTATGTAATATAATACATGTTTTTTCAATATGTGAAAAAAGAACTAAAACTGATTTTAGTATATATTTGTTTAGTTAATAAAACAATGTAAAAAGCACAGCAGGTTATTGAAAAGTAGACTTTGTTGTAATGAGGAAAGCAGGAGGTACTGGATCATGAATTGATCCCACTCTATTTACTATGGCACACATTACCATCCCACTCAAGTGTGAAGTAGAGCCTGATTTCTGTTTGTACTTTGCTGTGTTCTGTATCCAACAAGTAAGTATGGCATTTTGATTGTGAAATGAACCCAATTTTTCTTAAAATGAAAACATATGTTACCTAATTTAGCAGCCCATGAAGTGAAAATATCCCTTATAGAGAATCCATATTTAGTAGTCATAGACAAATTGTGTATTAAGATTGAAATAGGCTTGGAGATGAAAACAAAACAAAAACAAAAACAATGCATCTGTGATGAATGGATTCTGCTATATTGCTAAGACTAGACATTAATGCATGATGTTCTACATGCCTAAATGTATGTATAGAAAACAAATAGAAATGATTCAACAATAAAAATAAATGAATTACTGATAAATAGAACACCAGAAACGAATCTTAAAATGTGATTGAATGAAAGAAGCCAGGCATAAAAGAGTGAACATTACAGGAATCAATTTTTATCAAGTTCTATAACAGCTAAAAATTATTTATGATGGAAAAAAATCAGAATGATAGTTCCCTGGTACAGGGGGAGGAATATGAGTTGTCTTGGTAGAAACGTAAGAGAAATTTTGAGGATGATGCCAAGTTTAAACATTTGCCAAAACTCTTCAAAAAGAACATTTTATGCATTTTACTCTATGCAAGTTTTACCTAAAGAGAACATTAACAAATTCTGAACTTCATGCAATGATGGCAAGTTGAACTGTGTAGGGGTTAAGTGTATGGATGTACTTTGAAATGTAAAAAGTAAAATAATGGATGGAGGTATAGATAAATATGGGTTAAGAGAAATATAATGAAATATTTTTTGTAAAATCCAAATAGTTGACAAATGGTTGTTGACTATAAAATTATTTTAACTCTTTTGTATGTTTTAGACACATAACAGAAAGACTATAATATTTAAAAGGTAAAGGAAATATTTTTAATTCTTAAGAATAGTTATTTTTGATTATAGGGTTTAATATACACACATATGTACAAACACACATACACATACACATAAACATTGTGCATTTATTCTACATGTGAGTGTTCATGGTCTTCTTACTTTCTTTTTTCATTGAGTCTATTGTACTTTTGAGATCAGATTCAAATCTAGGAAAACATCACCAAACAAAACAAAAAGTATTAAAACTTCTTAGTTGCCCTTTTACATGACAAAGGAGTTTTCTGTAATATTCAGCTCTATGTATTTTCTTGGAATTCATATTCTAATTGAATGAGGTGCCACAGAGAGTGCCAAATTCTAACATATAGTCAGTTTTTGATCAAAATTTGGAAGAATGAGTTCAGAATCCATACTAATGTATCACATAGCACATATAACATCTCTATACAATCTTGAAACCTCTATGTAGTCATCTCCTGCACTTGAAGGAATTGGCATAATTTATGTTTTTGCTTAGCTTATGCCACTTTTTAACTCAGATTACCATTGGTGCTCCTCTTTTATTCAATATAAACTGAAAAATGGTAGGAGAAATCATAAATACATTTGTACCACTGTCTATATTTCTATTTTTTTTTCTGATTTGGTTTAAATCATGACAATAATTATTTTTTGTGTGCCTCCTATTTTTAGATTTATTTCTTAATAGTCTGTTTTCAAAAGCATTTGGCTCTATAACATATTATATTTAAGGTCGTATAAACTTAAGATCAGAAAGCAGATTGTATAGCATCCATTTTTAGAGTCGAGCTCTTTACTCTGCTAAGAAAAAAAAGTCCGCGAAGAAAGTATGCAAGCTTGACTATGGCACTTGTGTAATGTAATGCACTGAGAACGTCTGCTACTTACAGGTATGCAGCTTTTCCTTCTTCGAGTTCTTTACTTTTCCCACTAGAGCCACTTTTCTTCCCACACATTCTCCTCGTGATGCACATCAATAACCCACATTGTCTAATAAAGAAGCAGCTGACGTCCGTTACCACAAGGATTAGCAAGAGTGCCGCCACGCCCAGGCCAATGACTGCTCCAAGCCCAAGACCATTAAAAAGCGTATCTTAAAAAATAGAAGAAAATAATTTTACTAAGCTCCAAATGAGAAAAAAATAGACAATTATTTTGAAAAT
Source organism: Spilogale gracilis (assembly GCA_004023965.1). Taxonomy (NCBI): domain Eukaryota; kingdom Metazoa; phylum Chordata; class Mammalia; order Carnivora; family Mephitidae; genus Spilogale; species Spilogale gracilis. Next base: position 44,582 of record PITA01005708.1, on the reverse strand, counting down.
AAATCTTAACTAAAGAGACAGGAAAAAAGTGATAGTCATTGGCAAACTTTAATTTCATAATTACTGGGAACCATTCTCCGGCTTTCGAATGATATTTTAAGCAACTGACATGTGAATAATTTGCAATATTTTTTCAGACTTTATTTAGAAAATACGTCTTTTATTTAAAGATTTTATTTTTATTTATTGACAGAGAGAGAGATCACAAGCAGGCAGAGAGGCAGGCAGAGAGAGAGGAGGAAGCAGGCTCCCTGCTGAGCAGAGAGCTTGATAGGGGCCTCCATCCCAGGACCCTGAAATCATGACCCCAGCTGAAGGCAGAGGCTTAACCCAATGAGCCACCCAGGCACCCTAGAAAATAACTTTTAAGTAGTTATCTTTCCAATACACTTTTGATTTCCCCAAGGGGAATATAATGAATAGTATCCCATCCCCAACTGTACTCTATCAGAAAGTCACAACCACTAATGGATCATCACATCGTTACAAGGAAAACTCTCCTAAGAGAAGATTAAGTAATGTTCTATATGGAATTATCTTAGTTTTAAGTCTTAAACTTGTAAACTATGCATGCTCCAAGCACTTTGTTTTGACAGAAAACACATTTTAAAATATCTCTATATTTTCAAATATTTTGAAAATCATCTTTTTAGAAAAAATGGTTTACTTGTATTTTTTTCAGTTAATTTTTCATAAATCATATTAGACTAGAGGCAAACTTTTACAGAGCTATGATACTTATGACCTTTCTGAAGCTTATCATGGGAAGATAAGGGATGATGGGAGCCATTTTCCCCTGACGTGTGGTTGCCAGAATTCCTGGAAGTCATACAGAAATTATCCATGAGCGAGTTGAATAGGATAGAATATGCTGACTGACACAGTAGAAAGAGCAAGAAGGAGAGTAGTAGTGAAAATGAATCAAGTGTTTTATAACTGTAGTGGAAGATGAGTGCAGACTACACAGTCACAGCTATGCCGGCACAAAAATGAGCACCATGAAAAGATTATACTGGTCATACTGTGTTATCTAGAGGGAAGAAAAGATATTCTTATTCAGTAGTTTTAGAGAATTATTCAAAATGAGTCTTTTTTTAAAAAAAAAATTATTTGACAGAGAGATAGTACATACAAGCAAGGGGAGTGGCAGAGGGAGAAGGAGAAGCAGGCTTCCTGCCTACTGGGGAGCCCTAAATGGGGGTCCATCCCAGGATTCTGGAATCATGACCTGAGCTTAAGGCAGATGCTTAACCCACTGAGCCTCCCAGGTGCCTCTATTCAAAATAATTTTTAACAAACTATGTTAACATTTGCTTACATAACATTATAAAATTATAAGCCTCCTTTACAATGATAAAATACATTTATTACTTTGCATCATAATAACATCTTAAATATGTAAAAGGTGTGTAATAAAAGTGACAGACAGGGACAGATGTAGACATGGTTTGGAGAAAAACACTTCTGAGAAAATACATATATAAAGCAAAGCTTTTCTAAAATTCAGTATATTATTTTAATAATGAAGAGATTGTGATCTAAAGGAATCAATATAACTGTTTTGTTTTTTTTTAAGATTTTATTTATTTGACAGACAGAAACACAGCTAGAGAGGGAACACAAGCAGGGGGAGTGAGAGAGGAAGAAGCAGGCTTCCTGCCAATCAGGGAGCCCCAGGCAGGGCTTGATCCTTGGTCTCCGGGATCATGACCTGAGCCGAAGGCAGTCGCCTAACCAACTGAGCCACCCAGGCACCCCAATATAACTGTTTTTATTTTAAGTCAAAGGCTGGTGCTGAATGATGACACCCCTGTCTGAATCCTAGTTAATTTTTCTATCAAATGACTGAGCCTCACATCTCATATTTATTTTATCTATTTTTTTTTTTCCCCAGGAAACACATGTTTTACTAAAAAAAACATTCATCTGTGACTTGGGTCCTGGCACTTTCCCCAGGTGACCTGTGGTTCACCTATACATGGAGGTGTTTCTATACCATCTCTGTGAAGTTGAAGCAGAGAATTTAAGTCTTAAATCAACAAACTGGCAACTCTCATGCTGAAGCAAGTATACTTTTGATTACAATTTTTTTTTTATTTCTGATAAAGAAAAACAGGAAACAAACATGTAAATGTACTGGAGGAAAATTAATTTTTTTCCTGCCATTTTCAGAATTCCCATTCCCCATCAAAATTTACCATACTACTTAGGTAGTGATAGTTTAGGAAAATTGCCTAGAGAAGATCCAGAGAAATTACTAGTTTCCATAACACTGTGCTCCTATCACATGAACCCACTTTGAGGAAAGACTGGAGACAAAAGTATTTTCCAATGATGGGAATTTAGTACTTTTTTCTGTAAAGTTCCAATGTCCAAATGGAGAGTAAGAGTCTAAATGTTACTTATCAATTTTCAAAGATAGATCTATAGGTAAGATTGCAAAAACAAAAAAACAAAAAAACAAAAAAACCACAAAACAAAACTAGTGCCTCATGCTATAAAAATAATAGATTAAACAAACCAGGATTTAACAATTAGGAAGATCATTTTATACATTTTACTTCATTATCTGTTTTCAAATATAATGATTCTTACCTGAATGTACCATTACAATATAATAAGGACAATTCACCTCTGAAATTTCTTTGATTACATGCAAAGCTAAAAACTTTTTTCAAAATCCACAGGAATTCATTTTTATATATTGCATATGATTCAACAACCAAAGTTCAGAATAGAGTTGAAAAGATGAATCTGATTGAAAATACGAAGCAGACCCTCTGGATATATTGACTGAATGACCCTGTGCTTTAAACTGGTCACTCCTCTTCCATTTTACTTACGTTCCTCTCACATGCAGAATGGTTCTAGACAATAAATCCCTTGGATCACTGATGATCTACCTGGCCCATTATTAGATCTTCATTTACCTTTATTTATTTAATTTAGGCTCCACACCCAGCATAGAGCCCAACGCAGGGCTTGAATTCAGGACGCTGGGATTGAGACCTGAGCTGAGATCAAGAGTCAGACACTTTCCCCTCTGAGCCAGCCAGGCTTGCATTCATTTACCTTTTTTAAGTATAAAGAGAATGAATTTCTACTTAAATGCCCTAAACCTGGTGTCTACCACATATTGCTATATATCCTTGGGTGAGGCAGCTAACTTCTCTAAGACTGAGATGCCACTTTATTAAAATGAGGGAAATTATAGAAACAACAACAATCCCAAACTAGATCATGGGGTTTTTGGAAAGACTGTTGTGAATATAATAATGTACTTAATACCTCTAGCACTTAATGCCCAGCACAGAGTAAAAATCTAACACGTATTGGCAATATTATTATTATTATTATTATTATTATTATTAATATTACTACTGCTACCATTATTTTGCTAAAACTCTAGAGAAATGAGGTCTTGGTGGAATAAAATAGACCATCTAAAGTTAAAGTAATCTATAAACATATTTCTTTCATCAGCACCCTAAGGTGGGACACTATCTCTTATTAAACATTGATTAGTCTCTTGAGAATACAGTCATTTTTACTTAGGTTTAGCTAGTTAGCTTTTAAAGGATAAATATTTTATTTATGACCTTTTCAGCATTAAACCAGTATATTGATCTGCTTCATTTCCATCTTTAGAAAAGCTCTTAGAAACATTATATTTGTAAAGCACCTTATGGTAAAGACATACTGATACCAAAATAGCTATTAATATTTTTTCCTAGGGAAACAAAATTATACCTTTTTAACTCATGATTATAAATGTTGAAGGTTACTTGAAGTTAGTTTTTTGGAAACCCAAATATTTTTTGTCATGGGAGAGGATAGGATGTATAGCAACTAGGTTTATGTAATAGATATTTAATGTTCTTTTGAAAGTTGTTTTGGGGCACCTGGGTGGCTCAGTCATTAAGCATCTGCCTTCGGTTCAGGTCATGATTCCGAAGTCCCAGATCAAACCCCATATGGAGCTCTCTGGGGTGGGAAGCCTGCTTCTCCCTCTCTCACTCCCCCTGCTTGTGTTCCCTATCTCACTGTGTTTGTATCTGTCAAATAAATAAATAAAACATTTTTTAAAAAGTTTTTTTTAATTGGCATAAGAATGCATTTAAATGCTAATATTTTCTCACATCCTATGAAGTTAGGCTATAATAACTATGAAAGACAAATTTTCTAAGGTTTTTATTTTTATTTTTTCTGCCACCTATTTACTCTGGTGGGGACATTTACTTATTTAGCTTTGGTGTTTTCACAAAGGAAATCATATCCACATGTAAAATTACATCACTAGGTTTTAGGGACTAACAATGATTTATTTTTTCAGTAACATACAGAAAATACTTTCTTTTTAAGTTAGTTGTAGTTTTAATTGTTGAACTAATTGAAACTGAACATAGCAATCCTTTAAAGGATTGCAGTTCAACTTTTCTTTTTTAGCTTTCCAGAATATGTATATATGTGCTTTACAATATACAATATCTTATAATTTTTACAATTCCATTACACAGGAAAAAAATGTTATCAGCTCTACTTTACAGATAAGGAAACAGGTCCAGAGAGTACCATGCCCTAAGTCATAGGATAACCCTTGATAGTAGATCAGTACAAATGAAGACTATTTAGCTTCAGGTTTTATAGTGTTTATACTTGTGTTAGATGTATGTTGTATGCCATCAAATAATCAAGAGAGGAATAACATAGTAAATAAATTAAAATGTGTAGTTTTCTTATAGAAAATGTCCCTTTTTTCCCTCTACTGCTAGAGGAGGAATAACTATTTCAATGATATACAACAATATAAATAATTTATTTATGTATTCTTGCTCTCCTTTTAGTGATCATTTTGTACTGCTTTTAGAAAAAAAAGGAATTTTGTATTAGAATTTAATAAAAACAAATAAGTTAGGAATTATAAAGTTTACACATCTATTTTTTGGTATACATTTTATTATTGAAAGCAAATGGGAGAATCAGGCTGACTGAATTTCTATAACTTCCTTCCCACCTGACCTTCCATCCATGAAATTTAGAAATTGGCAAGTTGAATCAATACAAGTCCCCAGACCTTTATGTAATCATATCCTAAGTGAAATAAACACATAAAATTAAAGCATTGAAATGAAAAAGTTCATTTTAAATCTGTCACATGCATACCTTTATGTTTCTGTTGTAGAAATTAGCTCACAACTAAATCACTGAATTAATTTTCCATGAAATTTATTACATTTGATAATACCAGTTTTTCAAAAACATGGCTACTATATTCATAAAACTAGCCCATGGGTGCCTGGGTGGCTCAGTGGGTTAAAGTCTCTGCCTTCTGCTCAGGTCATGGTCTCAGGGTCTTGGGATGGAGGCCCACATCTGGCTCTCTGCTCAGCAGGGAGCCTGATTCCTCCTCTCTCTCTGCCTGTCTCTCTGCCTTCTTGTGATCTCTTGTGAAATAAATAAATAAAACCTTAAAAAAAAAAAAAAAACAACTAGCCTTGCTTTTTAACTCATTAAATGGTTGAGTATTTTCCATGTGTACATAACATCTTCTTCAAATAGATTGGGAATGGCTGTCAGACTTGGAAAAGTAATAAAAACACGAAGAAAAAAAATTTTTAATCTAATATGTCCTAAAAATAGAGATTTCATTTTTGTTCCCAGAATAGTGTTAGGTATTTCCATAGGAGATATTCCTAAATATCAGTAAGTAAACAGTGCATGAAAGACAAGAAGACAGACATTCAAAAACCTTTTGGTGTTTCTCATAACATTGCTAGGTACTATATCCTCCAAACTACAGTACGTATACTTGTCTCCTGCTTATACGTTCTTCCTTCATCCTGCTCAGAGTAAAACACTTTGAAACATCAGTTGGATCTATGGAAAATCTAGGTGTAAATCTATTCACATATATATGTTCTATCTGAAAAGAGGTGAAACGAGTAACTTTCTGCAGTTGGGCTCTATCTGAGCCACAATGGCCAGCTACTTTAATAGCAGACATCTAGATTATCTAAAGATTTTTGTGGCTGCATAGTTTAAAAGGAAAAAAAAAAAGACCATCAAAACATCAAACCATTTATGCTTCACAAACCTTCATTGAGTACCTGCCTGATTAGTGTAGAAGTAGATGGGCTTCCTTATATGTACTAAAATGGAACTAATAAAAATTAACATAAATCTTTAGGTTTATACATCCTTTTAAGTCTTTTTTTTTTTTTTAACTTATGAAGCACAAGTTCCTACAATTTCATTTCATTCATTAATTTCCAAACAACACAACCAAAGGGTGTACAGGGAATAGTAAGGGCTTTTACCAGGGTCTTGCATTATAGAAGGCACACTCTAGAATAATTCATCCTTAAAAAAAGAGATATGGCACTAATTTAAAAACCAACTACCAGCCCTAAGGATTTCACATAGTTTGTCATTGTGTTGTTAGGTGAGCTGTTTTCAAAAATCACCTATCACAGATTTGGGAATTATCTTAAATTGGTAAATTAAATTTGTGTTTTGTAATTTTCTCCTAGGATCCCCCAAATTAACAAAGAATAAAAGGTGTAGCAGAGAGACCAAAAGTATAGGAATGAGACAAGGGTCTAGACTGGTTCAACAAAATAATATATTTTTTTTTAAAGTTGTACAGATTTTAAATAAGCTTTGCAATTTCAAGAGAAATGTCTTATTATGCATTTATAAGACTTTCTAATCCTTACTGGGAATACTGACCTGCTAAACAGAACCTAAATCATGTGAGATTTGTCATTGAACTTGATAGTGTCTTTCAGCTAAACTAAATGGGGAATCAGACACATGTAAATGTGATATTTATATATTTTAGTAATGTACAAAAAAATCTTTCTAAACATTAGGAGAAGGAAGGGAAAAATGAAGGTGTGGAAATCAGATGGGGAAATGAGCCATGAGAAACTATGGACACTGGAAAACAAACTGAGGGCTTTAAGGGGTAAGGGAGATGGGGTGCATGTGAGCCCCATGATAGGTATCACCGGGTGGGAGGGCACGTATTGTGTGGAGCATTAAGTGTTATAAACAAACAGTGAATCATGAACACTACATCAAAAACTAATGATGAGTCACCTGGGTGGCTCGGTGGGTTAAGCCTCTGCCTTCGGCTCAGGTCATGATCTCAGGGTCCTAGGGTCAAGGCCCTCATTGGGCTCTCTGCTCAGCAGGGAGCCTGCTTCCTTCTCTTTCTCTGCCTGCTTCTCTGCCTATTTGTGATCTCTCTATCAAATAAATAAATAAAATCTTAAAAAAAAAAAAACCCTAACGATGTACTCTATGGTGAATAATATAGTAAAAATAAATAAGTAAATAAATAAAACAAAATGTATGTTTAAGAAAGCATGCTTTTCAGGTGAACTTGGTAGGTGTAATCACAAATTTGAAAAAGTAAGCTTTGATTTATTCATATAACAAGATTTGCTATTAAAGAGGTATTAAAACTGATGATATTACAATCTGAGCACAACATCGTGTATTATTTCCATTTCTCCAAATACCACATTTCCCTTCTGTGTCATAACCACCTCCATTTATGGTGCCTGGTGTTCATCTCTGAATTAATGGATCCATTCCATTTTGATTCATATTTAATTTCCCTATTTGAAAGAAAGGTTTGGACTTCAGAGGTTCCCAATGTCTGGTTAACCCCATTAACTGTATTAATTAGAAAGAAGGAGAACATCATTACAAATTGCATCAGCAAGGAGGATTAAAAATACCATTTTCCATTAATTTAAAAAATTTAAAAATCAAACAACAAACTCAAGAGCCACTGTAATTGGATTTTATATTCTTTGTCTCCTATGTGGTACTCTTATTATTGCTTCTGCATACACCCAGAAAAAAAGTGGAGAGTACCTTCCTAAGATATATGTTTTTCATTTAAATTATAACCAGGTAGTGTTTTATAACATTTATGTTTGGATAGACACAGTGAGATGCAATGTATTGGTCATACATTTTGTGGCTCACACACTGCAATTAGATATAGCTAAATAATAATTACAATTTTATTCTTTTTCATTACTGATAAAATGTGGGTAATAATTCTCATGTGTCCTAGCTAAAATATTCTTTGAGAATCATATTCTGATCTGAAAACAGTTTGGGAATTCCAAAGAACTGCACAAATGCATTATTATTTCATTTGTTACATTTATTACTTTATGCTCTCTTTGTTTATAGTAACTTCTTATATTTTCTATTTGTTTATAAAATTTTCTTTTAAAAAAATAGAACTTCTCTACTTTTGCCCAAAACCTTCCTAGATTTTAGAAGCTTAAAACTTCGAATATTGCTAACATTTAGGAACTATGGTCCATAAAAATAGTTGTAAATTCATATTTACATTTTGTAAGTGATTTTTATTGTTGTTTTTGATAATATCTTTATTAAGATCTAAGGTTTCAGATCATTTTCATTCTTCTGGCTGTAGATACGCATTTCATTGTCACTAGAACTCAACATGGTTAAATATTTCTTTTTTATTTGTCCTTTATATAGCAAGTTATCTTTCTGGTCATTCTCATACTTCGGTTAGTCAAATGAAAATATGTCTTGATCTTTATAAGAGTGATGTTAAAATAAACAAAATCAAAAGAATTGTTAAAAATTCTCTTACTGTCTCTGATAGATGAAATTGAATTTTGTCTGGTTTGGGATAAGAATATGTTCTTTTTTTTTCCCCTTCTGTAATTCACTTGCCTTCTTTACCTCACCATCAGATTTTTTGTTCCTGTTATCATTATTGTTTCTTTTGTTATTATCGTTATTTCATGAATTTTAGACACATTTGTCTTCACTGAAATAAAAAATAAGACTGAAACTTTCAACAGATTATTGCTAAGTGAATCAAAACCTCCTCTCTAAAGTTAAGACCTACCTCTTTTGTGTTCTAACCTTTTCTGTGTCATATCTTGGTTCCCTTTTGTACAGTTTCTAGTATTCAGGAGCTAATGAAAGCATTTACATCATTCAGGGTCCTGACAAAATGCACTTATTAGCAACTTTTTATGTTCACTCAAGTTCATATTATTCAGATATTTAACTGCTTAGTGAACTAGCTGAATGAAAACTCTGCGGGTGCAACATTAATTTTGAGGCATGCAGTTTTTCTTTCTTTTTCTTTTTCTTTCTTTTTTTTTTTTAAGATTCTATATATTTATTTGACAGAGACAACAAGAGAAGGAACACATGCACAGGGAGTGAGAGAGGGAGAAGCAGGCTTCCTTGCTGAGCAGGGAGCCTGTTACTGGGCTCCATCCCAGGACTCCTGGATCATGACCTGAGCCAAAGGCAGATGCTTAACAACTGAGCCACCCAGGCGCCCCTCAGGCATGCAGTTTCCAAAGAACAATGTAAAGAAAAAAGTATGTAATGCTAGTAATATTTTGGATGACTGTGAAAGAGCATTATTACCGGGGAAAAGAAAACTGCAGAGTTTTTTTAATAAGGGATTGCATTTTGGGAAAGGAATCCTGGATTTTAAAATTCAGAATCTTGGGGTGCCTGGGTGGCTCACTTGTTAAGTGTTTACCATCAGCTCAGGTCATTATCCCGGAGTTCGGGAATTGAGCCACGAATCCTGTTCCTGCTCAGTGGGAAGCCTGCCACTCCCCCTGTTTGTATTCCCTCTCTAGCTGTGTTTTTCTCTGTCAAATAAATAGATAAAATATTAAAAAAATAAAAATAAAAATAAAATAAACTTTAAAAAATAAAATTCAAAATCTTTAAAAATATATAAAAAATGAAGTTATATTTATGAGAAGAGTATATAATTGCATGAAACTGTACTATTTATAAGTGTATTGTGACCAATCTGACAGAATTTTAATTTTTAGGATCACCCAAAAGTAATTTGCTGTGTTTTAAAGGGACATGTATTGAGTTTATTGGCACTCTCTCAATAATCTAAAAACAAGTTATAGAAACTCATGTCAGAGATTAATACTTGATAATCCTTGATAATACTATTTGTGGATCCACACATTAATTTAAAAGGTTGAAATTTTTAGATTTTTCCAAAAAAGACTTATTTCTTTATTTATTTTAGAGAGAGAGGGAGAGAGCATGTGGTAGGAGTGGAGAGGAATTAGAGGGAGAGAGAGAAACTCATGCAGATCCCATGCTGAGCCTGGAGCCTAGTGCAGAGCTCAATCTCAGAGCCCTGCGGTCATGACCTGACTCAAAGCAAAGAGTTGGACATTTAACCTACCGTACTACCCAGGTGCCCTGAAATTTTCAGATTTTAAATATTATAAGTAAAATTAATCAATAATTTTTCAATATTATTCAAATATATTAACACAGCCTACTGTCATTACTTGCATGTATTTTAAATCCTCAAGCTAGTTCAGTACATTTTAAAAAGGAGGTCATGTTTTTTTTCTAGGTATGCTCAGTTAAGCAATATTGATGTAGATCGTTTCTTGCTTACTACCAGATTTCTTTGGGGGAGAGTGAAGATTATATTTTACATCACAGATTTCTTATCACTGTGTTTCCATTCTTTAGTTATTTTGGTATGTCAAAATGTTTTTTACATGTATAACTATTTTTATGTATGTGTATATATATATATATATATATGATAATGATATTGTTTCTTTTGTTGTTATGGTTATTTCATGCATTTTAGACACATTTGTCTTCACTGAAATAAAAAATAAGACTGATAACCCAAAATTTCCCTTCAAATTCCTCTCCCTACTAGCAGGTATTATTTTGGAGAAAGTGAATTAAAGAGGGCAGCACACATAAACAGACTTTATATATTTATTTACTCATTTATGTTTACTATCTGATTTGGGGCCAAATAATTAGCCAATTAATGATATTTGGTTTGGTAATGGGAAAGGAATTGTAAACATGTATATTATATAAATGGAATGTATAATTATAAAATGTTATACATTTCTTATATAAGTTTGTTTATAAAGGCAGAATTATAAATTAGTTATCTTTTCAAAATATTTTTAGTCCTTTGATATTACAGAAATTTTTTTGCCCAAGGCTAAATTGGGCAAAAATACATGATCATCCTTTATTTTAGCACAATGTTATTAAACAACTTTATCAAACTGTTGTGAAGATAAAATATGAAAAAGGCAAATGACTCTCTGGGGACTCATATGAATTAGGGGAGATGAATAAGGCTTAGAAACTGAAATGCAGTGCAACTGTTTGCTTTACTAGTGGTGAAAATTACTGCGCCCTGAGCAGATAGGTGGGGAAAGCATATAAGTTAGTAGTTAGTGGTCAAATAAAACATGATAGAGAAGATAATGCTTGAAAGGTATTAGAGAATGAGAAAGTTTCCAGGTGATGAAAGGAATCTATTTCAGTCAAAACATGCTGTGAATAAACATGGAAATGTATGAATGTAAATGGTATGTTTTGAAATTAGCAGATATACAAATACTAGAGGTAAGATACTGAGTATGATTGGTATAGCTTGGAGTTAAGTGATAAAAAACGATGAAGTTAAAAAGAATGGACCCTGCAACTGAGTAGATCAACAAATAAATCACCCAAACCAAAATTGACAACCATCGCCACCACCACCACCAAAACCTCCAAAGTGTGATCTTTTCCCAAAAGATGGCAGAGAGTTCCTAGAGGTACATAGACAGGAAGTAGATTTTGTTTCAAGGGAGGGAGCTAATGGTGGCCTAGTCTATGGCTTGGAATGTCTGTCCAGTCTTCCCTCTCTCTTATTCCATGCCCATTTCCATTATGCACCCAGGCTCGTCCGTTGCTGCCTGATGTTTGAAGCAGCGAGGAAATAGACTCAGACAAAAACATGTGATTAATGACTGAATCAACATTAGATAATTAGTGTCCAATGATATATTTTAAAAATAGATGTTATATAAGACAAAATAATGTTATCATTTACATAATATATACTTAGAGTTATTTTTAATTATGTTGTATACTTTTTTTTTTAAGATTTTATTTATTTGACAGAGAGAAACACAGCCAGAGAGGGAACACAGCAGGGGGAGCGAGAGAGGGAGAAGCAGGCTTCCTGCCGAGCAGGGAGCCCAATGTGGGGCTTGATCCCGGATCTCCGGGATCATGACCTGAGCCGAAGGCAGTAGCTTAACCCACTGAGCCACCCAGGTGCCCCAAATTATGCTGTATACTTTTAAGTGGAATGACATTGCAAGTGGCTCATCACCTTCACACCATTTTTTTTTAAATCTACACAATCCCCCTTAAGGTGTTTGTATTTATCTTTTGAGAACAAATCTCCGCAAAAAGGAACACTCAAAAATAGAGTTATTATTCTTCCACAGGAGTGCTGGTGGAAATCTGCCACAGTCGAAAAAGCTAAAATAATATATTTAACCTAAAAAAAGAATTAAAGAAATAAACTATGCTAATTTTTAAAAAGATTTTATTTATTTATTTGACAGAGAGAGAGATCACAAGTAGGCGGAGAGAGCAAACAGGCTCCCTGCTGAGCAGACACCCAGACATGAGCCTTGATTCCAGCACCCTGAGATCATGACCTGAGCCAAAGGTGAGGCTTTAACCCACTGAGCCACCCAGATGCCCTATACTAATTTTTTTTTTTTTTAATTTGCTAAACACTAAGTGGTAACAGCACTTTTTTGATAAATGTTTGAAATAACTGAAAACTCTGGAAATGAATATTCGTAAGTATTGTCACAAATTTGGTGCAATGATAAACCATGAGAGATTGTGAAATATCTAAATCCTTGCACAACAGAATACCTATGCTCTTAACCACACTGACATTTCAAATTGCTAAATGTACCTGAATAGAAACCACTGGCCCTTTCCCCAAAAATGAAGAGATATAAAATATTTCTGTCATATTTATTCAAACTACTACTTTTGCAGTTTATTCTTATTTATTCACTGACTCCATACTTTTTCCATATGCAGTTTAAATCTTATGATATGTGTTTAGTTTTCTTTGGTGAAAGTATTTCTCATAAGATAATGAAGGTTTTTTATTGGCTTATAGGAAAAAAATGCCTCTTAGATTGGAATGAATATGACCAAAATAGACATCAGCCAGTGTTAAAGAATTGAATAATTTAAATTTTAGTTCCTCGATTAAACCATTAATTGGCCAAATTCATTTTTTTCTGTTAATATTAAAAGGCTGTTCCATAAATAGAAAATAGAATTATTTGCACAAAGGAAATACCTTTTATCCTTGTTCTTTTTTTTTAAGATTTTATTTGAGAGAAAGTGTGTGTGAGTTGGTGGGGGGGAGCAGAGAGAGACCAACAAGCACACCCCCTGCTGAGCACAAAGCCCCACATGGGGCCTGATCTCAAGACCCTGAGACGAAACCAAGAGTCAGATTCTCTACTGACTAAGCCACTCAGACACCCCCCAAATAACTTTTTTCTTAAAGACTGTATTACAAAATTGAATCACGCTCATATAAGCTTAAATTCTAATTTATATTTTTTAATTGTTGGAATTCCAAACTGTCTATTCTAGTATGAAATTATTAAATATACATAACTTTAACTTTTAAAAAGATATAAGACAATAAATGAAAAATATAAATATATAGATGGTATTATTTTCCAAGGAATTTATAACATTAGGTTTTAAAAAATTTCCAGTTTTAGACACTCACTGTATTGGGTCTTAGAGATTTCAATTTAAGGATTAGGGTTATAGATAAAAAAAGTTAATTATTAAAATTAAACATCTAAACACATAAAACTACATACAACATATATTATTACATAGTGCATCTAAATATTATATTGTATTTTATACTTTAACTCTAAAAAAGAAGTGCATATTTTCAATATATTTAAAAAATTAGATATCCTTCCCTGGGTGAATGGATAAATTGTGGTCCATGTAGACAATGGAATATTAGTCAGTGCTAAAAAGAAATGAGACATCACATCATGAAAAACATGAAAGAACCTTCAATGCACATTACTATGTGAAAGAAGCCAATGTGCAAAAACTGTATACTATAAGATTCCAAGTATATGACATGATGGAAAAGGAAAAGCTATAGACTGTAAAAAAGGTCAGTGGTTGACAGGAGTTGGGAGAGAAGGAGGGATGAATGGGCAGGACAGAGAGGATTTTTTGGGCAGTGAAGCCATTTTGTAAAATGTTATAATGGTGGATATATTTCATTATGCATTCATCAAAACCCATTTAATGCATAACACTACAAATAAATCCTAATGCCAACTTTGGACTCTGGGTAAAAATGATGTCAATGGTGTCATTCTAGGTTGATCAATTGTAACAAATGTACCACTCTCCATGTTGAATATGCGGGAGGCCATAAGTGTATCGGGGGAGGCAGTATTTAGGAACTCTGTGCATTCCTCTCAATTTTGGTGTGAACCTGAAACTTCTCTAAAAAGTAAAGTCTATCTAAGAATGAGAAAAGAATACAGAGTTGTATCTTTAAAATCTTCCAAGAAATGGCTGTCTTGCCTGGGTTGACTGGAGATGTCTATTAATTCAATAAACAATCTTTTACGTCCTTTAATAATTAAAAAAAAATTGCATGCTAACTGTTGACTGACACACAAGAAATTCTTAAACATTTTTAGCTTCCTGGTTTGGTATGATGGGACCTACCAATGAATCAGACCAGACCCTGCTGTAGAGAAATTTTTCTATTCCCTTAAATAAACTTTCCTTCATGTCTGAGCCATTTCATGGAACAATGCCACAATATTTTTTTCTGTTTTCTACAAATACTGCAAAGCAGAATATTTTTTTTCTCATTTTTTTTAAAGATTTTATTTTTATTTATTTGACAGAGAGAAACACAGCTAGAGAGGGAACACAAGCAGGGGGAGTGAGAGAGGGAGAAACAGGCTTCCCGCTGAGCAGGAAGCCTGATGCAGGGCTCTATTCTGGGACTCCAGGATCATAACCTGACTTGAAGGCAGTCGCTTAACCAACTGAACCACCCAGGCGCCCCATTTTTCTTATCATTTTTGAATAACATCAGAGTTTTGCATTTAACCTTCCATGTAACATGTTTATTGAGTTTAGCCTTTGTGAAATGATAGAGAAACAATTACAATTGAAAGTTGTTCACATGGGGCGCCTGGGTGGCTCAGTTGGTTAAGCGACTGCCTTCGGCTCGGGTCATGATCCCGGAGATCCGGGATCGAGTCCCACATCGGGCTCCCTGCTCAGTGGGAAACCTGCTTCTCCCTCTCCTACTCCCCCTTCTTGTGTTTCCCCTCTGGCTATGTTTCTCTCTGTCAAATAAATAAAATCTTTAAAAAAAAAGTTGTTCACGCATTTCTCAAAACAGAAATGCTAGTCTGAAGAGCTGATTTTTACTTTTGTTAACCTTATCTAAGTAGGAAAAAAATAGTCTATATCTATTATAATATGAATTTTTAAATATTTTAATTATTTCTCTTTGTAATAATAAATGAGAAATCACTAAAGAAGAAGACATGTAGCCACTATGCAAATTCTGATTTGAAGTTGTTTATTTTTGATTTCTTAAAGTGAAAAGGGCAGATGCTGATATGAAATCATTTAGTTTAGTGTTTATTAGATAGTATGTAAAACATTACTTCATATTACTAGAAAATGACCTATTTGTATGAACAATGTAAAGAAGTCATTTTTTAAGGTGTTTTTTCAGAAAATGCATAAAAATCATAAAGTGGTTACATTTAATTTGATATTACTTTGGGGCAGTAAACTGAATGTGAGTTTATTACATTGATCATGGGAAAGCTGCTCTGTGTAGGAGGTGAAGTGAGAAAGGTAACAAGCTGACTTGTTGAAGTACCATGATTACTGGAAGGAATTGTGGCTGGTTAATAGGTGGCCTTTCCTGAGCCACGCTGATTTTTTATGAGGCAATCAAGGAGAAATCAAAGGAATTAGGTCAAGGACACAGGACCATATGAGTTGCAGAATAGGGATTGAGTCATGCCATCTCTGATTCAGTGTAATTTGATAAAACAAAGACAGGAGGAATGCTGGGTCAATGACTGGTCATTGGGTTTCTATGATCCTCAGTTTGTTGATAGAAAAGATAATAGTATTGATTAGCATATCAGAATAGAGTTCCTCAAATTAAGATATTAGATTTCCTCAAATCTCTTTATTTTTTTTACAGTGAACCCAAACAATAAAGTAATACAAAGCTAATAGAGTGATGTCAAGTTACTGTGACAGGAAATATAAAAATATCCAACAGGGGCGCCTGGGTGGCTCAGTCCTTAAGTATCTGCCTTCAGCTCATGTCATGATCCCAGAGTCTTGGGATCCAGGCCTGCATCAGGCTTCCCGCTCAGTGGGAAGCCTGCTTCTCCCTCTCTCACTCCCCCTGCTTGTGGTCCCTCTCTAGCTGTGTTTCTCTCTGTCAAATAAATAAGTAAAATCTTTTAATCAATCAATCAATCAATCAATCAATCCAAGAGTTCCTAGATACTTTCCATTTGATACCAGTTCATTGCCAAGGAGTTTCAGGAAAAACAAAAACAAGAACAACAAAGAAAACTTAACTTTCTTTCTCTCCCAATGTACAAAACTTCTGTAACAGTTTAATCAGTTGAAAGAAGTTTAAAAAATTATAAAAAACAGATATTACATGAACATTTTCATTTTGAAATGCATACAAATATGCTTTAATGAGGGATATATATTAAGATATACATTTGAGGGTGGGTTGTTCTGGAATATGAAAGATTAAGTGTGCCTTAAAATAATGCAAATTTTGAAAATGGACTTTTTCTCCTTTGTAATTTCTATACCATTTCATTTTTATCTGGCAATGCAGCACTTGATTGTAATTATATAACAGAAATATAGATTCATATCTAAAGCAGCATTTTTTTTTACTTTATAAAAACTAATGAATAATTTCCATATTAAAAAGTTATCATTTGAACCTAGGTCCAGTACTAAAACAGAAATAGAATTACAATGTTTTATTAAGAGCACTGGACCTGGATGCTAATTGTGACTCTTTACGTAAATCATTCAGTTTCTTTAGGCTTCACTGTTCTCCTCTAAAATATGGGAGAAATGATAGTTCAGAGGGATTTTATGAAGAGTGAAGGAAATATTCCACATAGCATGTGACATAGTACACATTAAGAAACAGAATCAGAGCCACCATTTTTGTTTCATACCTTGTCTGTGGATGAGCAGGGAACTTCAGGAATTTTCTACAACTTTATTCTCATGGTGCTTAAACTGAATTATAGTAATACCTTAACCACTTACATCTACCTTTATAAACTTTTGCTAGCAAAGGGAGCTATTTAATAATGTTTGCATCATTAAATTTATTAACTTTATTCCTGTATTTTGTTGATACTATCTGATTACTTTGGTCTACTAGTCACTGAATTTGTAAGACAACTTTGTAACTACTATGAAAGAAACAGTATTTAGTAGTGTTTCTAAATTATTTTTGCAATATCAGTCTACTGATGATGTATTATTTGTCCCAAAATAGAAGTCACTCAATGATTATATATTTATTACACTGTGATATTGGATTTAATCAAGTTAGGAATGAAAACACACAACAAAGACAGATAAGATTTGTACCAGTAATAAAGAAAACACATATAACAAAGCTTTTCCTCAGTTTTCTTTATTACAACAATGGAGACACAGAGGTACAGAAAATAAAATGACATTTAATATACTATGAAACACATGCATACGATTACAGATAGTGCTGGATATTATGTTGGGGGTAAATAAGAGATGATACTGAAGACGATACATTTATAACATAACATACATTTTTTTCAAGAAAATAAGCCATGACAAAAACAAATGCAATTAAAATGATCAGAAATAGTCACTTTAAAAAACAAGTGTTATACATAAAATCAGTATATGATGTGAGATAAAATATTCTTAAAGAAGTTCATGAATTGTGGAGGTTGCTTAAAACACTCATTTTAATTGTTTGCCTTTAAAAAAAGATTAGGAGATTTATTTCATAGTCCCATTTACTACAAGGTTGGAATGAAAATAAATATGGTATAATTAAGAAAAAGATGCTATCTCTTAATATTATGCAGTGCTTATAAACATGTAACTTTATATTTTTATTAGTTAAAATGGAATGATAAGGAATAATTTAACTTGAACACACATAAATTAAGAAACTTTACATTATATCTAAAAATACAATTAGTTCACACTTAAAATGAAATTTAAGTCTACTTGAATCAATCTATCTTTAAAAATTAGGTAAAATAATAGTCTACCAACAAAGCCATAAGGACATCAGTTGCAGTTCAGATCAGCACAGATATACGAATAGAATTCTTGAACATATGTGTTTTCTTGGCTGTTTCAATTTCTTTTTGATTTAGGCTTTAAAATTAATTAATAGGCATAAAAGAATGGATTACTACCAGAAAATGTTTATCTGGCTCATCTTATATAAGAAAAGAAAACCAAAGGTATTTGGGAAACAGGACATTGCTATCACACTCTTATCTCTGTCTTATTTCAGAACAATTAAATTTAAGTTTTGAATTTTTTGCCTTAGGTAAAAATTGAGAAGATGTTTCATATGCCATTATAATCTTCATGTATTTCATCAATTCTTTAAGTATAATAAATTAAAAAGAGATAATACTACAGCTTTATGTTTAAAAGTTAAAAAACGTTAACTCTAAATGTTCACTCTATCAATTTAGATGGTAATACAGAAGAGATCAGGTTAATGAGAGGTTAGAAAGATTTTTTTTCTTTAGTTAGGTCCTAAAATTTACTGTAGTAATACCTTCTGAATTCTAAGATAAACTAACGTGTTTTAATAATGATTAAATAATTCTCTTTATTTTTTATGACATAATCAGCCGGTGGAAATAGAATTTTTAGCAATTTCAATTCATATTGAGATAATTTAAAGGCCTTGTTGTAGAATATTTGCATCTCTGATAATTTGAAATACGCAAATTTGAGCTATCCATTCAATGCTTTATTCTTTTTGAAGGTTTATGACATATATCCATAGCACAATTGCAAAGACTTCAAGATTTACCAGTAATTAATGGAAAAGGAGTAGAAAAAAAATAAACCCTATTTATTCATGGCCAGAAGATGAGAGGAAAAGATGGAAGGCTGGAGGGGATTGGGAGAGAGAGAGAGAGAGAACAGGGAAAGAGAGACAAAGAGGAGGAAGAAAAGGGAATGCAAGAGAGAGAGAGACAATATTAGAAAGAACAAATTGAAGAAAGGAATGAAGGAAGGAAAGAAGGAAGGAAGGAAGGAAGGAAGGAAGGAAGGAAGGAAGGAAGGAAAGAAGAAAGGAAGGAAGGAAGGAAGGAAGGAAGGAAGGAAGGAAGGAAAGAAAGAAGAAATTGAGAAGATGTTTCATATGCCAAAGAAGGAAGGAAGGAAGGAAGGAGGGGAGGGAAGGAGGAAAAACTAATATAAAAGAAAACGGAATTAATATGTACCTATTCAAAGGTTGTTTAAAGGATATTACATTACACTTCATAGATCTGAGTCATAATAAAATACATAAAATGATACATTTAGATACAACCTTCATGATATGTAAAATTATAATACATAAAGGCTAAAGAAAATTATAAATAATATTTAATTTAGGTAGCACTGTAACAAAGTATTTAAAGCTCTTAATGTGGCTAATATCATAACCTAAACAAAAAAAGGAACAGGTAGAAATTTTCAGATAATTTTATGTGACTAGAGAGATTTCCTAACTACTTTAAACAAAAAGTATTATTATTATTTTTTAAAGATTTTATTTATTTGACAGAGAGAGAGATCACAAGTAGACAGAAAGGCAGGCAGAGGAGGAAGCAGGCTCCCTGCTGAGCAGAGAGTCCTATGTGGGCCTCTGTCCCAGGACCCTGAGGATCATGACCTGAGCCAAAGGCAGAGGTTTAATCCACTGAGCCACCCAGGCGCCTCTAAACTGAAAGTATTATTATAGGTATTATGAGCTAACTCTTCTCGAAAACTAGACCCAAACATATTTAATGATAGTATTGTTGATATAAATATGTATCTTAAATCACTAAAGTCATTTATAATTTTAAAATTTATTTTTTCATTCCTAGTGTAGGTAGAGCATATTAATAAATATAATAGTTTTCAGATATCTAATAGAATTCATTCTGACCCCCAAAAGATTAATTACCTCTTGCACACTCTTTTTTAATTGAATATAAGTGAATGATCACAAATCCAAACATACAAAGTTGAAACTTCTGTAGAATTTTTCTTATTTCAGTTTAAAATTAAATATGATAAGTCACCATTCTTACATGGAAAATATTTTAGTTAAATTATAAGGGTTTCCAAATTGTATAACCTATGAACTGCTGTGCATATGTGTATTTTCCATTCTTGATTTAAAAAAAACATTCTGTATATTTAAATAGTGAAAACTACTTGCAATTAAATTATTTATGTATGTATTTATTTTATCTGTCCAATTGAAATTACATAAGCTGGCAATCCAATGTCTAGAATTTATGTATGTATGTATTTATTTATTTATTTTTTGAGACACTTAAGATACTTCAGACTAAGGGAAAAAGGGAAAGAAATGTTTTAAAAAATAAGCCATAAGACATTTTTAATCTTGTCCATGTCTACCACAAATGAATGCATATATGTTCATTTGTGTAACGTTTTTGGAGATAGTATGAGTACAGCATTTATAAAATTTCATTATTCTCAAAGAGTAATAGGAGGAAAGAGGATGCAAAATGAAAATTGACCTACAAGTCTCCTACACAAGAAGTGTCCTAGAAAAGAATTGACTGCTACCTTTTAGGTAGCACATATGGCACATGATATTGGTGAGCCTTATAGTGATCTGATGAATAATTATGAAATTTGGTTTGTGGTAGAGAAACAAGGAAGGCTAAATAATAAAAGGAGAAAAGAAGACAAACCAGGCAAGAGCAGGGAGGAGAAAAAAAAGAAGATATCCATGATTATAGAAGAAATTAATCCTGATCTCTGCATGCAGATGTAGTGATCGTCCCCAAGCAAATCAACTTAACTTAGTAAATGGTAGATATACTCAAAACAAACTTCTGGAATGATTTAACATTTGGAGATATGACCTACATATCACTAAACACAGACACATTACACGTAATGGTTACCAAAAAACTCACCTTAATACACAAGCTCATATTTTATACATTTGAGACACGGGATTTTATTTAAGAATTTATTGGATGAAAAAAAACATTGAATGATATGAGGGAGAGACTTAAAATAAGTTGAATTTTTATGTTTTCCTTCCAACAATCACATTTGTTTATACCTATAGGTAGATACGAATTAGACTAAATAGCACTGTCAGACAACATAGTTACATTTAACAAAACTAAAACTCAGATAATAAAAAAGATAGTTTAGCAACACTTACATATTATTAAGTTTTTTAAAAAATCTGAGAAGGTAATTTTCAATCTCTAAGATCTCAGTTATCGAAACATTATAGCTGTACTGTTGAGAGTTTTGTACTTTCCAATTTCTTGTAGAAATAAACCAAAGCACAAAACCTGTATTTTAAGATGTCTAATGATCTATTTTCAAGAATTCATGCATTTCTCAGAACTGCAAAATAACTGTTCTTCTAAGCATAAACAAATAATAAATTGCTTATTAATTTCAGGATTAAAAACTTGATCTGTACTTAGGTGTTTATAAAAACTAAATGAGGAATTTGTTAAATGTAAATAATTCTGTGAGACAATAAATTTTTGATTTTAGAGTATTTTCTGAGCTGTCAAAATACCACTTTAGGTACCATGTAAACCTGACTGAGTATTCTTCATCTCACTGTTGGTGACCTTATGTTATCTTATGAAATACATATTTCATGTTCTCCACAAAAGTATTTTGCTATCATATACTATATCAAAGTAATTTCTACATGAGTCTTGTGGAAGCCTTTGACTTACTGGAAAGATTCAGTCAGGTTACAGTGAACAGGAAAAAATTGTTCCTGGAAGAGTTATTGGAACTCTTTTCTTTCCCAGCAATTTCTGGTTATTAGTAACCGAGTCTACATATCTTCCACAGACATCCTTGGACTATAATATGCACTTATAATTTGTTATTTATATAAAAAAGTTGGCTATGATGATTTTATTTATTTTATTTTATTATTTTATTTTATTAATTTTATTTTATTTCTCTTTGTGAGAGAGAGAGTTCAAGTAGGGAGTGAGGAGAAGCAGGTTCCCTGCTGAGCAAGGTACCTGATGTGGGGCTCAATCCCAGGACCCCAGAATCATGACCTAAGCTGAAGGGACATGCTTAACTGACTAAGACACCCAGGCGCCCCTGCTCCGGTGATTTTTAAAAACAGAATGTTCTCCATAAGCAGGTTAGATTTTCATACTGCCTAAATCTGGAAGTCCCTTTGTCTCAATAGGAAAAAAGGGAAGGAAATAGAAGTGTGTTTAATCTGTGGATGGGTTACTTTTGCATTCTAAAAGGTCCATTGTTAGGTAAGAAGGAAGGACAGCAGTACACAGCAGAATTTAGAAAAGATAAAGAAGACAGACTACTAAGGAGAAATCTCACCTTACATCTTACATAATAGGATCCTGTAGCTATTTTTTTAAACAAAAGAGTAAGAATACTTCCATGCAGCAAAATAAATAGTTTTTGATGAGTGACTCTCAAAGCCTAGAATCCAATAATTTGATTTCCCATACAGGTATGCTCACTCTTACGATATATATATTTGCTTTTTAATTGTCCTGAAAGAGCATTAAGAATCATTTGCAAGAGTGTGGTTGGGAGTGAAAAGCACAAAACATTTTTCTTATTTTATAATGAATGAAAATGTCAAAATTGAAATCATTACTCATAATACTCCCTCAAATCCAGCTTCCTCTGAAAAATGGAATGTAGTAACACCTCCTTCTTATCTCAATTTCATCTTCTCACAAGTAGCTAACAGTAGCTGATGCCAGCTCACAGAACAGTCCTTAACCAGTGAATAAGGTGCAACTTTTTAAACACATTCTGTCTTAGTTTATTATTTACTTTGGAACAATTGCATAGAGATATTTTCACATAATGAAAAATGGATATTTTAATAGTGGTGTTCACATTTAAAAGAAGAAATTCTTTCACTTTTATTCCTTATTTTAGGTCAGTAAAAGGAAAATAAGCAGCACAAAGGGATACACATCTAATATAATAAAAGTTACTAGGTTTATGTTTTATATAAATGGTAAACACTATGAAATTTTATAAATGTCCATAAAGTTAGAGACTTACATTTTAAAAAATAGCATTTAAAACCAATATAAAAGATCCACAATTCTACATAATAAAATTACTATTTATACAATGTATGGTCATGAATATTGAATTATATTTGCGAAATAATCAAATGAAAGAAGGTTAGATGCAGCAAATGCTTATGTTCCAAGTAAGGGTGACATGATATTTAATAAAGTCAACTTCAGAACTTAAAGGAAACTTTCAGAAGGAAGCAAATTATGCAGTGAACTGTATCCTAGAAGAAACAATCCTGATTCTCTTTCTTTGAGTGATTTTCTGACAAATTATCTCCCTTAAAGTTTGACAATTTGGGGAAGGGAAACTAGGCTAATTGTTCATGGGTGAAGATACATGCAATATTAGTTGGACCATAGAAAATCTTTTCTCATAATTTCAGATTATCCTTGTAAATTTGCAGGGCATAAATGGAAATATCATATAACAACAACATTAAAACATCCAAGACAAGCTTATGGTTAGAATGAAAGAAAACCCAGCAGCATTCAGCTGCCATGACTGGCTTCCATTTTCGCCTCTATTCGCTTCACAGCATTTATCTGCGTGACAGAAATTGTTTTTGAAAATAGAATAAAATAATTAGGGAAGAAAAGAGTAGGGTTACAAACATGAAAGTAAAGAAAAAGAAAAAAAAATGACAGTAGGAAAGAAAAAAAAGGGAAAATAATTAATGCAAGATTTACACAAAACCATTACAAATCACCTACAAAAAAATTACTTAATACAAGACAAAGAATGGCCAAAATATGTATAGAACAGTTCTAAATAGTTGTCTCATGTTAAAATCATAGCTGAGACTCAATATTAATACTCAGCATTAATAACGTTTATTTCACATAAATCAAAAGTAGTTCTGTCATTGATTCTTTAAAAGTAAGCATCTTCATTATTCTCCAATGAAGATAAAACTTATAAGCAAGAAGGCATCTGCCATTTCACTTTGCTACTGGTAAATTCACATTGCTATTGTAAATATGAACTCATCACATTCTGCAGTGTTTACTGGTAGTACTTTTCACTGCCATTTTATCTTAGAAGAAATATTTAATAAAAGTAGTTATATTTTTAATAGTGAATAAATTTCCATGAACTATCAGTGAAAATCACATATTCACACAATGAAAATTTCCCATAAGAATAGAAGCAAGGAGCCCGGATCCAACCAACAAAAGGCAAATTCTAGACATATATCATCGTACCTTTTTAAAAATAACTTGAAAACAAAAAAAATCATGAAATAACAGGTTCATTTTTTTGGCTAAATTCAGAGAAATATTGTTCTGGGTGTAGTAGTAATATTTAGCTCTGACTGAGATTTCCAGATAGTTAAAATGAAGTTCTTTCCAATTAACTGAACTTCATTTTCACTGTTGTTTTAGAATTGCTCTTATTCGTATTCTGAACAGATCATAAATTTAACTTCAAGAAGACATTTCAGTGTTAGCCATGCACTTGAATATGTTTTGTTGTTGTTGTTGTTGTTGTTGTTCCCATTGAGTTGTTCAGACCTGTAAGGGTATACTAGTATTTCTTGGAATGAGACAGAGGGCTATCAAAATTATTTTACTCTACGGATCATTAGAAGTATAATCAAAAAATTTTCACCATGAAAATACAAAAAGAAAAAAAAAACCTGAAAAATTTTAGCAACATATTTAATGGTGGTGATTTATATAATTCTTTCTTAGCTTCTTACGTGCTTGAATTCAAATGGTAGAATTGTTTTATCATCCGATCTTAATAATGCATGAATGGAATTATTTGTCACCAAATTATATTGATTTTGTTAAAATTAGACATGTGTTCTATTCATAGTAACAAAAGCAGAAAAAGGAAGTAATTACTAAAAGGAAAAAGAGGACATTTAGTTGTTGTTGTTAAAACAAACAGTATTAAACCTGTTATAAACCAAAAGAAATGATGGGAAATGTTTTTCAAAATAAATGTATTTATCAACAATAATTTTTTAAAACATTAGATTATATTCAATCCATCAAAGTAGTAGTATTTTTAGCCACAGAGATCACAGAACAAATCTATAAATGTCATTTTATCAAACTCTTGTT
This sequence comes from Spilogale gracilis, assembly GCA_004023965.1. Taxonomy (NCBI): domain Eukaryota; kingdom Metazoa; phylum Chordata; class Mammalia; order Carnivora; family Mephitidae; genus Spilogale; species Spilogale gracilis. The sequence continues at coordinate 19,191 of PITA01005708.1, read as the reverse complement.
CCATAGATTGTAATAATTTTATAAGAATTAATTTATCATAACTATTTAATACTCTCATTGTTTATAAGTGAGATGGCATTATGCTGTATGAATATTCCCAAAAGGGACAGGATTGTGATTTTGTACTCTAGTTCTGTATAAGTCAAGGAACACATCTTTCAAAGTAAGCACATGTTCAGTAAGAGAAAATGAGAAAATATAATTCATCACAAAGTACCTTTTAAATTAGAATAACAAACTGTGGAGAAGTGTGGTATTTACTAATGTACATACATAGAAAAACCATAACTTTCAATGTAATATTATATACACACACATACACACACGCACACACACATATATGTGCAATGTAATATATGAATGTAAGGTGAGCATATTGTTAAAAAATTAGTTCTTCAGTCCAACAAATACATGTACTCTGTATTTAGCCTGTTGCTTACAAAAAGTTAAATACATTAAATGCACATAAGCAATGGATTTTTAAATTCAAAAGTCCATAAACTTATTTAGACAGTTTACAAGACATGCTACCAAAAATGAATTAAAACTAAATAACTTTTAAAGTTCATATCTTCTAGAACTGGAATAAAAAGACCTAGGATCTGCTAGTTTATTATAGATAACTTATTTCAGATATGAGTTTGAATTGATAATATTTATTTAAAATGGAATAAGAAATCATATAAGAGTAATTTTGATTAAGGCATGCACAGATCATTTTCCTTATTTTACCAATACATAATTTTAACTCTATAGGATAACATATGCATAAAGGCTCCCAAATTCAACATCACCCATCAGCCTTTAAAACTGCCCCAAGAAACTTCTAGAACCAAACCGAACAATTTTTAAACTATAAAGGCAAGCCTTTAACGTGGCTTTCCATGAGGCTTGAGTAGCCAGTGGATTCAGGATTCGAGTCAGTGGCTACAATTAATTAGACATTATTTTGTAACATTTTTATAAATAATCTTTTCTTCTTTCCCCTTTTCTGCTGCTATCACTTTATATCAGCTGCACAGTTTAGAGGGGAGGAATTAATTCTTTCTCCTACCTTCTCAGAGAATTTTTTCTGACTGCATGATCTGCTTCATCAGCTGTGAAACACACTCCAGCATTTTTCATCCTAAAAATGTTCTTCCTTTCTTTTTTTTTTTAAACTCTGCTCACCTTCATAGCAATACTTCTTAAAAGCATTAAATAAACATGGAGTCCAAACCTCCTAACCTCACATAAAATCCTCAACCCACTTCTACCTAATTTTTCTCTCAGTCACTTCAGCAAAGTTGTATGTATGAAGGACACTTCACATCTCTTTCGATTGAGTTCCACTGACCTCTCAGCAGCATCTGAAGTGGCAAATGCAATTTATAGCTTTCCTTCTTGAAAGATAACTCTTAACTTCCAAGATACTACAGTCTTCTCTTTTTCTAGGAACTCTACAATATCTTAGTCTCATGGGAGTGGGGGATGCTGCAGTTTCTTCTTCCTGTATAATATCTTAGTTCCTTGGGATTCAGTTCTTCATCCTCTACTCAGTTACCCAAGAAGTACTCCTTTATACCTATGCTGTACTAATCACCCCTCTAGGTACTAGAGAGACATCTATGAGTATTTCAGACATCTACTCCTTTTCATACAGTTTAGAGATTACTCATTGTCTAATTTTTATCCTCACCCAGGTTTCAGATACCATTCACCTGTTAATGTTAATATCATAATGTATGTTTCCAATCTATGAATGTCTCCAATCATAATGTATGTTTCCAATTTTTATAGGCACACATATAACTACTACTTGATGTTTCAAACTTAAGGATCACCAAACTGATCTTCTGTTTGATCTTACACTCCAAGTCCTGCTCCTCAAATTCTTCATCCTGAGAGATGATGCCAACAGTGTTCCAACTATGCAAGCAAGAAACTCAAAGTCACAATATCTACTGAATTCAATATATTACATATAAGGTTAACCTACATCTATACTGTGTGCAGAATTTACTCACAGTTTTCTTTTCCTACTGCTATCATTTTTTTTGCAAATGTTCCTATTCATCCATCTCTTCCTTTTACCATATGAGCAAGATTAATCTGTCTATAATGTCTATTCATATAATATCTCTACTTCAAATGATTTCTTATTGCTTCTAAGACCTCTTTGTTTATGTAATTTTCAGAAGACCTTGGATTATCTGGGTCACAGATCTCTCTTTATCACTATTTTTGTTCACATTTCCAGGTTCTCTTCACCCATGTTTTATCTAGTTCCTAGGCAGATCAATTTGTTTTTTGTTTTTGTTTTTTTTATTTATTTTTTTTTCACTCAGAGGCTTCTCCTATATATGGCACTTCCCCTAGAAGTTTCATTTCCTGCAAGTTTCTTTTGGAAAGGCACTTGCTAAAGGAACCCTTCCCTGACCCCTGCCCTCTCTTAAGTTAGGTACAAGTGTCACACCCCTTCCTGGCAGCATACAGCACCAGCACATCTCTTAGTTGCAATTATTTGGAGGTTATTCTAACTCTAGGCTTTATGTCAACCTTCCCTACTAGACTGTGAAGTCTTTGAGGGCAGGGGTCACTCCATACTTTTCACAGGTCATTCCTCTGCACTCATCTCTGTCCTTCTCACAAAGTAAGAACCCAATAAGTATCTGGAATAAACAAATGAATCTTAACATAAGAGAACAAGAAGAAACCAATTTAGAGATAAGGAAATGCATATCAAGGGGAATTAAGTAACAAGAGCAAAGCTGAAACTCTAAACCATAATTCTTTTCACTTGTCTTCTAGGTACTGCCCACAATCTGATTCTGAAATTCAAACAAATACTTTTTTTTTTGCAAATATATCATGATATATCTTGGGTACTTTTGTGCCTGTATATGAATATATGTGTCTATATATGTATGTATATATGTATATACATATGTTCTTATTTACTCTTTTGTCCATACTTGCTTTTGGTTTTTATTAACAATGATTATTTTTAAAGATTGTATGTATTTATTAGAAAGAGAGAGCAGAAACAGGGGGAGCAGCAGAGGGTAGGGAGAAGCAGACTCCCCAGTGAGCAGGGGGGCTAATGCAGGGTTCGATCCTAGAACCCCGAGATCATGACCTGAGCCTAAAGCAGACGCCCTTTATCAATGATTTTTTATAAAAAGATAACAGGAATTCTGGAAGTAACCTGCCTAAAGTTTCTTTTTTTCACAATCTGTTTGTTACCTGTAAAATGTTATTAAAATGTTGTCTGCCAACTTCATACTATGTTATTTTTTATCTTGATAAAAATTATTTTCTCCAAACATATGAGCTAAATTAAAGATTGAGGAAAATGGAGTACACTGTTGCAATTCTCCTTTGAATATTCTGACTCAGATTTAGAATCATATTTATATCGTATTGCTGATATCTGCATAAGGGATAATTACTACAAAAATAAGACATATTTGTGGAGGTGGTTACAGATGTTTCAAAATTACAGAAGCAATGAACTTGAGAGAATATTTCAACCATTATTCTTAGGTGTATCATCTTCCAAGGGTACTGGATTTGTCATATGACTAAAGTAGCTATGACCTTGAAACAGATCCCCAAACCTTCCAAATTTATAACTGTAAAATGAGTATAACTCCTCCTTGTTCAATTCAGATTCAGAGACATATAAATGAGATAATGAGATAATAAATGTGCAAGCACTTTGTATTTTTTTAAATTCCATTACAATATATCAGTATTAGTTCTGGATGCTCCCAATTTCCTAATTTCAAATTATAATTGGAAGCACTTATTAATATTAGCAATACAAAGCCAAAGATCAATAACCAATAGTAATTATTTTTAATAGATTAACTGTATAAAGATGCTTTCTATTTGGAAAAAAAAAAGAGATACTATATCACGAACTCATAATAATGAGATTAATATCAATTTGAAGTTGCAAGAGGGTTAAAGAACATGACTGAGGGGCGCCTGGGTGGCTCAGTTGGTTGGGCGACTGCCTTCGGCTCAGGTCATGATCCTGGAGATCCGGGATCGAGCCCCACATCGCGCTGCCTGCTCAGTGGGAGGCCTGCTTCTCCCTCTCTCACTCCCCCTGCTTGTGTTCCCTCTCTGGCTGTGTTTCTCTCTGTCAAATAAATAAAATCTTTAAAAAAAAAAAAAAAAAAAAAAGAACATGACTGAACTAACACACTTTATTTTTTCCCAGTCTCAACAGTGTTACCTAACAATACAGGCACTCTAATACAAGATGACTTCAATAAGCCACGCTTATAAATATGCTGCTCTCATCTCTGCATATATACATAGGAAGAGTATATGTATATTACATATATTCATACACGCATGTATAAAATGTTACATATTATATTTAAATGAATTATAGATGTTAAAAAATGACCCATGTGACAATTCACAGAGTTAAATATGACTATGAATCAGGAAAAATTCTTGCATCTTTACCTCTATAGTAGGTATCTGAAAAAAATGTTAATATCCCTCCTGTAGATTTGATAGTATCAGTAGCTTATAATGATGCAAGCACCGTTACTTAATAAAGGGAGAATTCACCAGTGCAGTGTGAATACCGATGTCAGGTGTCCTGAAACATTGTGGACCTCCTTGAAATCCTAGTTATAATTTTTTTCTGGGCTACAGCTGTGTTTTTTCTGCCTCACCATGTGATTGAGTCTATCTTTCCAAAATCAACTGGCTTGATCAGTCATGGATGAGCTCACCATTATCTCTGACAGCATTTTTCCAAAAGTGAAGGACCAGCCTCTACATACACTTCACTCTTACCTTCCATCCCCTGCCTCTGTTCAATCTCTTCCCATCACTTCAATCACCAAAGTTGTCAAGAGTGTATTTACAAGTTAACTGATACCCCATGGCAAGAACGAGTTGAGAAATCTTGAGTAGGACATGTCATGATAATCATGATTAGAACTCAGAATTTACACTTCCTTCCAGAAAATTATGTTTTCAGTATTAAGAAAAATTCTAGAGGAGTTTATAGAAAGATAATATCATATTTATTGCCACCTAAGAAAGTATATAGTTTTGCTTACCTTTAATAATGTTCGGCTTTGGTGGCATGCTGAACTCATAGACGGTTGGTTCTGAATATCCCAATCTATTGGCAGCTGTAATTTGAACTTCATACCCCATTGTCCATTGCAGATGCTCCAAAATAATGTGGTCTTTATTTCCCTGCACTTTTTTCTCTAGCCACTGATCTTCTTTATCTTTCTGTAGAGGCAATAAAATATATATTGTAAATACACTGAAGTTATGAGTTTTAAAAAATATAATAATCTTCAGGTAAAATAATTTTATTAATTTTTAAAAAAGATATTTTATCATCTACAGGATTAAAAAATTGTATTATCAATGAAGTTATTTCCAAGAATTTTCTATAAAAATGCAATGTTTTTAAACTTTTAGCCAAAGAATGATTTCATAATTAATTTCTGATAATTCAGTTGCTGATAATTCACCTTCGATAAGATTTTATTTTTATTTCACAGATATCTTTTTGCTGTTTGGCCATTATTTGGTTATTAATAGTCACATGAGGAGAAAAAATGAAACATCATTTATAGAATAAGCTTAATATATCCATTAAAATAATTGCCAGACATTTTAACAATGTTTATTCTTCCGATTTATGAGCATAGAATGTTTTTCCATCTTTTTGTGTCTTCTTCAATTTCCTTCATAAGAGTTCTGTAGTTTCTAGAGTATAGATCATTTACCTCTTTGGTTACGTTTATTCCAAGGTATCTTAAGGATTTTGGTGTTATTGTAAATGGAATCAATTCCCCAATTTCTCTTTTCACAGTTACATTGTTAGTGTATAGGAAAGCAACTGATTTCTGTGAGCTTTGTATCCTGCCACATTGCTGAATTGCTGTATGAGTTCTAGTAATTTGTAACTATACACATAAAGTATCATGATATCTGCGAAGAGAGTTTTACTTCTTTTTTGCCAATTTGAATACATTTTATTTCTTTTTGTTGTCTGATTGCTGTTGCTAGGACTTCTAGTACTATGTTGAAGAATAGTGGTGAGAATGGGCATCCTTGTCGTGTTCCTGATCTTAAGGGAAAGGCTCTCAGCTTTTCCCCATTGAGAATAATATTTGTTGTGGGCTTTTCATAGATGGTTTTTATATGCTGCCTGGAGAAATCTATACTTTCAACACCAACCAGATCAAAATACCAATGGCATTTTTTCAAAGTGCTATAACAAACAATCCTAAAATTTGTATGGAACTAGAAAAGACCCTAGATCACACAGGAAATGTTGAAAAAGAAAAACAAAGCTGAGGGTATCACGTTGCCTGATTTCAAGCTTTAATACAAAGCTGTGATCACCAGCATGGTACTGGCACAAAACAGACACATAGACCAATGGAACAGAATAGAGAACCCAGATATGAACCCTCAACTCTGTGGTCAACTAATCTTCAACAAAACAGGAAACAATATCCAATGGAAAAAAGAAAGTCTCTTTAATAAATGATGCTGGGAAAATTGGACAGTTATATACAGAAGAATGAAATTTGACAATTCTCTTGCACTATACACAAAGACAAACTCTAAATGGATGAAAGACCTCAATGTGAGACAGGAATCAATCAAAATCTTAGAGGAAAACATAGGCATAACCTTTTCAACATCAGCCACAGCAACTTCTTTCAAGACATGTCTTCAAAGGCAAGGGAAACAGGGCGCTTGGGAGGCTCAGGGGGTTAAGCCTCTGTCTTTGGCTCAGGTCATGATCTCAGGGTCCTGGGATCCAGTACCACATTGGGCTCTCTGCTCAGCAGGGAGCCTGTGTCCCCCTCTTTCTCTGCCTGCCTCTCTGCCTATTTGTGATCTCTCTCTCTGTCAAATACATAAATAAAAATCTTAAAAAAAAGGCAAGGGAAACAAAAGCAAAAATGAACTTTTAGGACTTCATCAAGATAAAACACTTCTGCACAGCAAAGGAAACAGTCAACAAAACAAAGAGACAATCCACGGAATGGGAGAAGATATTTGCAAATGATACAACAGATAAAGGGCTGATATCCAAGATCTATAAAGAACTTCTCAAACTCAACATCCAAAAAACAAATAATCAAGTCAAAAAATGGTCGAAGACATGAACAGACACTTCTCCAAAGAAAACATACAAATGGCTAGAAGACATGTGAAAAATGTTCAACATCATTAGCCATCAGGGCAATTCAAATCAAAACCACATAACCTTATACCAGTTATAATGGCAAAAATTGACACACAAAAAACAACAAATGTTGGTAAGGATGTAGAGAAAGGGGAACCCTCTTACACTTGGTGGGAATGAAAGTTCATACAGCCACTTTGGAAAACAGTGTGGAGGTTTCTCAAAAAGTTGGGGTGCCTGGGCAGCTCAGTGTGTTAAAGCCTCTGTCTTCGGCCCAGGTCATGATCTCAGGTCCTGGGATTGAGCCCCACATTGGGATCTCTGCTCAGGAGGGAGCCTGATTCCCTTTCTCTCTCTGCCTGTCTCTGCCTACCTATTATCTATCTCTCTGTCAAATAAATAAATAAAATTAAAAAAAAAAGTTAAAAATAGAGTTACCCTATGATCCAGCAATTGCACTACTGGGTATTTATGCCAAAGATATAGATGTAATGAAAAGAAGGGCCATATGAATACCAAAGTTCCACATAGCCAAACTGTGGAAGAAGCCGAGATGCCCTTCAGCAGATGAACTTTTATTACAAAGACATCAGTTAGCCTGTTTTGATATTTCATCTAAAACTAAAGATACTAGCACCCTTAATGCTATGAAGTCATGGGTTTTGGAAAAGCACTTAAAGTTATCAGATAAAGAGGAGACATTTCCTTTGATTATTGAAACTTATAAATGGATTAAGTTTTAAATTGTTGTCCAGTACTACTTAAGGTATTAGGAGGTATACTTAAGAGGTCACTGGACACTTATAACTTGCCTACATCTAAATGACGAGTAAGTCTAAGAAAGGAATTATCCTGGGGTAATCCAGATCTAAGCTGCTGGCTCATATTCTGGCTCTTTCACTCGCATCTCCACTCAGATTCAAAGCAAAAACTCCATTCTGGATTTTCACCAAGATACTCATTCTCACCAAGAACTTCATAATTAGTTAGGACTGATGGAAATACTAGAAAAAAAAGAAAGGCCACTTTCTTGGAATTAAAGGCCACTTTCTAGGAACAAAGAAAGAATATTCTTTATTTAAGAATTAAGAAAGAATATTCTTTATTCCTTTCTAGGAATAAAGAAAGGCCACTTTCTTGGAATTAAAGGCCACTTTCTAGGAATTAAAGTGAGTGCTTTAGAAATGCTTGGGACAGCTGTACCAAAGAGCCATGATTTTCCCAGCATCTTCCTTCTTCATCAATTTATCTATAAATTATTCATTCCATCTTTATTGGGTAGAGGGACTATTCTAGAACTCTGAACACAATAGTGAACAGGACATGGACAATACACTAATCCTGGAGTTTATACCAGCTGAGAGAAAGGCACAAACTTTTTGAAAAACCAAGAATACTCTGGGAGCATGAAACAGGGAAACATAATAGAGTCCAGGACCTCAGAAGGTCTCTAGGGAAGAGATGTCACCTTCATTGGAAATAACAAACTTCAGTGCCATTTTTCATTTGTTCTAACTTAGTTAATGAAAAGTGTGATTCTTTCACTGGGGCTTAGATCCAAAATTAAGCACAATGATTGAAAATCTCAGAAATATGCACAAACACTGGGAGACAAAAAGATACATACGATAGGCTTCCTGTTTTCAGTAAATATTAAAAAAAAACAACTATAGGTATTGACTGAAAAAATAAAGTTTAAAAATATTTATTCAAAAATAGTCTTGGATGACATATTACATATATATGTGTATACATGTGTGTATATTATTCATATGTGTATATACATTGTGTCTACATATGTATGTGTATGCATACACATCTACAGGAAGGAGGGGGTGAGAAGCAGAATTGAAAGGTCAGATAAAGACAAAGGGTATATGAAGCAGTAAAGAGGTGCCCCTGTGGCCTTTCTTTTTTTCCCAGTATTTCCATCAGTTGTAACTAACTATGAAGTGCTTGGTGAGAATGAGTATCTTGGTGAAAATCCAGAGTGGAGTTTTTGCTTTGAATCTGAGTGGAGATGTGAGTGAAAGAGCCAGAATATGAGCCAGCAGCTTAGATCCGGATTACCCCAGGATAAAATTTATTCTTCAGAGTGATGGAGAGACTTCATGCCCTTCACATAATCCTCCAAAAACACTATTTCTGTGAAATGAGCATTTGAAGTGAAACTTCCTGACAAGCTCAAGACATGTAGATAGTCTCTTCTGAATTACCCATCATTTAACTCTTAATTGTTGAAGCTCTTAACATGATAAATTAAAAGCCCCTCCATCATTTTAGATAGTTAGTTGGACTGATGCATAAGGAGCAAAGGGAGTTCTAATATTTCCCCCCATTTAAGTCAATTTCATTTCCACTCAATGTTAGACAAGGAGGTTTTTTAATCCCCTAATTGCTATTCCTAGGGAATAGGAATAAAAAAATTAAAGTGGGTGTTACCAAATAGTCCCCTAGGTATCAAAATCTCAATTATGCATCTGTGGAGTGCCTAATTTACAGAATTTAAATGCCTAGGGAACTATTTAAGATAATCTAGTTGCAAAATGTTCCCCTAGGTAACTTAATGAGATGATTTGCTGAATAGGGCTATTATTAATAAGCCAATTAAATGTTGAAGGGCAGCTACTAAAAAAAAAATGCTCATTTTGCTTTGATGTAGATTCTCTTAAGCAATCTTTTTTTTCTCAGAAAATAGATAGCAGGGCCAAATGACAGTTAAGAGCTCTCCTTAATAGTTATTTTTAAATCATAATATCAGTGTATGGGGAAATATTTGCTATCATCTATATAAGGAGGAGAGCTGAGAAGAGATGAAGGGGGTGTTGGTTTTCTTATTTGTAGAGGTCTCCCTGACTGTTTTTATTTATAATAAGAATTCACTAATGCTTTTGGAAGTCTCAGGGAATGTATGGTCAACATCATCTTAAATGAAAACAGAATCAACAGTGGACATTAGAGGAGGTACATTTGTACTAACTAGAGGAATTATAAGGTTCTTGTGACTCCACTGTGTTATGCTTTAAGATTGTATCTTTCCATGTAAGGCAGTTTCTGGTTCCTAGATTTCCTGGTAGCATGGTTCAGTTATTCACTACATGTATGACCTTACAAAAAGTCCCAGAATTCTCTACAGCTCCATTTATTACTCTGAATATAAGAGAGGTGATTTAGCAAACACACACATATGCGCACACACACACACACACACTCCACTGTGATTTCAAAAGATGTAAGATTTGAAGGATTTAATAAACTTTCAAATTCTAATTTTTTTAATTGAAGCATATAGTTGACTCAAATTATTATTTCTTTTTTCTATTATCATAATTGATTCAAATTGTCTTTGTTCAATATCCTGAGGTTTGGTAAAATTTTGTAAACTGGATCCTACTTAATCTATTCCTAGTCTCCATTACTCACTTATCTCTTTAGGGATAACTAAAATGTAATTTTTCCTATCCATTACCTTCTGTGTTCCTGTAACCCATAAGATTCACCCAGTACAAGTGTTTATTTCTCTTACATTCATTATTTCTTGGATTCGTTAATCTAATTATAGAATTATACATAATTGCTCAACACAGACTCATTTGTTCATTGATTCTTTAATGTACTTACTCATTCAGACAACAGTCTTTTTGAAGGTATCAATACCAGAATGAATAAAACTCATCCTCTTTACTAGTGCAAAGAAAAATTATCAGAAAGCTTAGGACTCTTTAATGTCCGTAGTTATTATTTGAAAATGCTTTAAAACTTATACTGATGGTTTTAAATAAATCTCAGTGTACCCACCTAAACATAAGTAATCAGAAAATGTCATTATTATTAATAATTATTTACAAAATAAGTTATCTCAACAACAAGAACTCAATTTTTGGTATGTATTAAGACCCATTTAAAAATTATCTCTTCTTTTCCTATGACCATTGAGATACAGCCTTCCAGACTCCAAATAGCTTAAGAAGGTCAGTTAAGACTCAGAAACGTATGCTAGAGCACTGTTGCTAGTCCCTAAAGTACCTTCTTCACAATTGATCTTAAGCAACTAATTTGCTTTAGCCCTTCCTAACTCAGGAAACTTATTTAATGTGCCAACACTAAGTGATAGTTATGATCCCATAGGTATCATCAAATTAGGGAGAAAACAGTGAAAAACTCATGGAAGCATGTAAAAACCCATTTATTAAATTATATGGAATTACATTGACTCTACAATATGTAAAGATTAAAATATTCTGTACATAAAATAATTTCTTTTATTTTCCATATGCATATGAAATGAATAAGCTTGTCTTTATTCTCTAAATACATGGTTTAATCCTACTGACTTACTGTTAAAGACATTAATTTTCACAAGGAATCCATAGAGACATCTAATTCTTTCACTACTTTAGTTCTGTTATTATAAATTCTGTCTTCTTAATGTGTAACTGAACAAAATCATGTGCTCTATATGTGTTTCCTGGTCTGTATTAAGTTATACAGTCTCTATATTAGGATATAATTTGTCGTTCCTCATCCTGGTGAAATGTAGCATTAGTATTTAGATTCAATGTCTACTAGCAATCAACACTCTCATAAGGAATATATTATCTCAGTTTTGTTGTTCCCAGATTGTAAAGTATCTAGCCCCATGCACATGGAGAGTTGAAAGATAGGGTCAAAGAAGCAATCAAGTTCAAAATTCTATGGTGTTGCTTACTTTCTGAATTCTTCTATTTCCTTACCATAGAGATTATACAATTAAAAAATGCATTGCATATGGCTAAATAATGTTTCAAGTTATTCAATTGTACTTTACTGTGGAATTCATGCAGTTTGAGGAACTAACAGATGAAGTGGCTTTGAACCATACAAAGAGAACAAATGATTGAAAACCTTTTTGAAGTAGTTACTATTTCAATACAAATGCAAATATCAAAGCAAAGACTGCCATAAATATTTAGCTGCCAAATCTTAAAAGGCAAAATTTTAAATGTGAAGGACTACTCTGTTGAGAAAGAAAATGTGGAGAAAATTATTCCTTCCCAAGATCTGCTCTTGTTTGACCACATTCATAGAACTTACATTGAATCATGGAATTTCCTATCAGACCTGTAGAGCATGATGTTTGTAGGATGAAGGGGGCAGAGAAGGAAGGGAAAGAAAAAAAGAATAGAAATACAGAGGTTATTTTAATGTGTTGAGGGTAGAAGGCATACCATAAATGAAATGGCAAAGATAAAGTAGGTCAGAATGGTCGTACTTTGGAAGCACAGAGAATAGCCAAATGAAGTGAGATGGGAGAGTTGAGGGGTCAGTATAATCTCACAGGTGGATTTCAATTCAACCCTTACTGCTGCAAAACTCTTCAGATTTTAAAGTTTTATGTTCCAACAACTGTTCCCCATGCCCACCAGATCACTCACATTCTGTAAGGTTCTCTTTGTCCATTAAAAAGTGTTAAAAAGTATAAACTAATTTTTTTAGTATACTTGACACACAATGTTATGTTAGTTTCAGGTGTACAACATAGTGATCTGACAAATTTATAAGTCTTGCTGGGCTCACCATGAATGTACACTATCTGTCCAGATACATCACATCTTTATTATAATGATTATATTGATTGATTATATTGATTATATTCCTTATGCTGTGTATTTTATACCACTGACTTATTCATTCCACAACTGTGTCTCCAACACCCCTTCCCTTTATGTTTGACTAATGGTTTACATTTATATTTATATTTATAGTGTCCAAGAGTGAGAAATGCCTTCCTTAAAGTACAAGGGGTGGAGAGGAATTGCGTTTATAAATCATGCCATCAGAGCCTAAAATTCTGCTAGTAAAACAGTGTTTCTTCTTAACATGATATTAAGTCTGAGAGCAGTAACACAGTCATTGATTGTCAATTGTAGCTAGGTTTTAATTATACAACAAATTATTTTCATTATGATATTTAAAAACAAATCCTCTAGCACTTTTTCAAGTTAGAAAGTTACCGAAGTAAGATGAAATTGAGAAGGGACTAAAACTTCCTTTTACTGTTAGGGGAAAAACAGATGTTGAGCAAATAGGCAAAAATAGGGCTCCACTATTATTGGTTTGGGTGGGGAGAAGAGAAGGAAAAAGAATGGAGAATACAAGTTTACTGAAAATAAAATTTTGTTCAAATTTTGATCTAAAACTAAGCCATAACAACTATGCATTAAAATTAAACTATTTTTGTCATCTTATGAAAAATACAGGAGTAATTTGAATTACTCCAGGTTTACTAATCTTATTATACTTAATACTTTAACTTACTTGTATCCATATATGTTTCATACAAAACTTCTCATAAGACATTAATTATAATTCATATTAAAGAAATAAAAATAATTTGGTCATCATTTTAAATGATGATTTATATTATTAATCAACTAAAGTAATAATAGAAATAGATAACAATAAAATGTTAAAATGAATATATTATTATAATATATATAATTTCCCTCTGAATATCTAAAATGCTGTTTTTTCCCCATTTTGTGAATCTAATTGGTCCTAAACAGATGCAGTGCTACTCTAGGGAACATTTTTGGCTTTAATAATGACTGGGGACATAACTGGCTATGTAGTGAGTGAGGGCAGAGATAGTAAACATTCTGTAATAGGAGGTAGATTTCTGGATGGGTCATTATTATGCTACTCAAAATGCCAATAGTAGGTCCTTTCAGATAACAGGATTCATGTCTGATAACCACTGTTATGGACTGAATTGTGTTCCCAGCCCAAATTCATGTTAAATCCCTAAACTCCAAGGTGACTTTCTTAGGAGACAGCGCTTTAAAGAGGTCATTTGGGTGGAGCCCTAATCCAATACCATTGATATTTTTTTAAGGAGATGAAGAGAGGTCAGGGATGTATGTATACAGACAAAACATCATGACTCTTTTTTTTAAAGATTTTATTTATTTGACAGAGAGAAACACAGCCAGAGAGGGAACACAAGCAGGGGGAGTGAGAGAGGGAGAAGCAGGCTTCCTACTGAGCAGGGAGCCCGATGTGGGACTCGATCCCGGGTCTCCAGGATCATGACCTGAGCTGAAGGCAGTCGCTTAACCAACTGAGCCACCCAAGCGCCCAAAACATCATGACTCTTAATCACAAGAAACAAACTGGGAGCTGCTGGAGGGGTGAGGGTTGGGGGGATGGGGTAACTGGCTGATGGACATTAAGGAAGGCATGTGATGTAGTGAGCACTGAACATTATATAAGACTGAACAATCACTCACCTCTACCTGTGATGAATCACTGAAGCAATAATACAGTATATGTTAGTTGAATTAAAAATATTAAAAAAAAAAGAAAGTTATGACAGCAAGAAGTCAGTCATCTGCAAGCCAGAGAGGGAGGCCACAGAATAAACAAAACAAAACAAAACAAAACAAAAACAAAACAAAACAAAAAAACATGCTGGTCCCTTGATCTTGGAATTCCAACCTCCAGACTGTGAGACAACAAGTTTCTGTTGTTTAAGCCATGCAACTATGGTCTTTTATTATTGTAGCCCAAGAGGACTGAGATAGCTGTTATAATAATAAAGATAATTATTTCAGCAATTTGTGACAGATTCCAGACCCTATTGTTTAGTTGACCCAACACTCAACTATAACCACTTTTCATTTAGTGACACTCTTGAGAAATATTTCTATCCAATGGGACACAATTTTAATTTTGCTTAGTAGAGTTTTTAAAAAAATGTGTACTGTATTGCTAGAAAAGAAAGACAAATTTAGCTTAAACAGCCTATTTCTTTTTTGTTCTTTCTACTTCCTTCACATTCTGAATGTGGATGTGAGTCCACCATCTTAAAATAAAAGATAATCTATATGAAGATAAAATCCAACATGTTAAGGATGAAAGAACATAAAGAAAAATATTTTGAATGCCTGATTTTATAGCTTAAACAGTCATACATACTTCAAAAATAATGCTTATTAATAAAAGCCACTAGTATATAAAGAAAAGCTACCATAGGAAATAATAAATACTTGCTATCATCAGTTGAAATAAATGACTCTGGCTGAACTCAAAATGGCACTGGTATTATTTCTAAAACCCAACTCTTCAGAAAGGATAAGTCAAACATCACTTTTAGTTTTAGGTATAAATTAATAGAAAATATATTAGATATATTTTTATAACTCATTGTACTCAGTGTTCACTATGGGATTTTATTGGGGTTGCCTATAAATTCTTATCATCCACCTGTATTTTGTGCTCTAAATTATGTCTAATTGTAGGCCAATTCAGCAATGAAGTCTATTCTCCCAGTCTAATTCATGACTCTGTTCAGGCCTATGACCCTTAGAGACTCTTTCTTCCCTAAGAGTCTCCAGATGGTCAAATAAGAACGGCCATGAAAGCTGACTTGAGTAGCATGAAACCATCATATTCACACAGAGACTAGAGAGCCAATCAGGGCCATTTTGGGGTAGAGGCATGAAACTTTGATAGATAATTAGGCATAAAACACCCATAGCTGCTCACCATTCCCAGAATGAAACCTGCAACAAAGAGGAATCCTGGAAAGGGAATATTAATTTTAAATGTAAAGACTTATGTCTAAAATTAATTATTTAAGTATGCTATTCAAAAATCAAACTCCTAAAAAATGGCTCTTTTAAAAAAAAACTTAAAATGTAGATGTTTGAATTAAAAAATATGTAAATTAGAAAATTATGAATTTTTGGGAAAACAGTTGAAATTCATTTATAGACTATTAAGGAACAATTACTTAAAACACTCTTTGCTAAAATATAATAAATTTGGAAAGTATTACTAAGTGTCCTGTAAACATAAATGTAAAATTGACATTGTATTATAGGGATTAATCATAAGTGATAATAAATAACCTTTACAAAATTTAATATAAAATTGTGTTTCACTTTTAACATATTCCATAAGAGACACAAATACTCCATGATACTTATGGCAATGTTAAGAGAAGCCACTTTTAGAGGCTTCGGGTCTAATTTCAGCCAAAGGCAAAGATCACTCTGTCACTTTCTTCATCACTCTCCAATCAGAGGATGTCCTTCACCCCCTACATGTATAAGTCCCAAGGCAGCTCTTAGCTGTCCCAAATCCCATATTAGCTAGTGTTAATTAAACTTGAAAAGAACTAATCCTTCTTCCACAAGTTCAATGTGGCATTCTTGGTTAAATGTTGATTAGAGTAATTTGTTTCTTAAATGATTAAATATCAATATCAACTCATATCAAAAGACTTATTAATTTAAGGACTAATAATTTAATAATTAATAAAAATAAAAAGTGGTATAATAAGTAATTACCTACAATACAGTAACTAAAATTGAGAAGAGGGGCTTAGCTTGAAGTTACTAACATCAAGCAGAATGGAAGGTGAAAACATCCCATCCTCTTAAAGAGTTTTGTTTTGTTTTTTTTTAGTTTTTATTTATTTATTTGACAGAGAGAGAGATCACAAGTAAGCAGAGAGCAGGCAGAGAGAGAGAGGAGGAAGCAGGCTCTCCACTGAGCAGAGAGCCCAATGCGGACCTTGATCCCAGGACCCTGAGATCATGACCTGAGCCTAAGGCAGAGGCTTTAATCCACTGAGCCACCCAGGCGCCCGAAAACATCCTATTAAACTTGTCAGGAAAACAAGGAAAATGTTTACATTTCTGAAATGTTAAGTTTAGAAATCACAAGATGAATACATGGCATTATTTTGATGATCAATGCTCAGATTTTATGCACACACACAAAAGGCAAGTATTTCACAATTTATCATGATGAATTTCAGCAATGGACAACCAGCAGTTGAATTTCTATGAGAACTGTTTATCATTGTTACTTAATATACATTCATACCTAATATGTCTATGAATTCAATGCAAATTTAATGCAATTTGAAAAAACTGTACAAAATGATAATAAAAATTTGGTACTTACACTTCTATACTTCACAATGTATTCCAAAATAGGGGCTCCTCCATCATCCTGCTTGGTGATACTGAGTTTAAAGCTCTTCCCACTGCTTGGCTGCCCATGTATGGATGGAGGACTTGGTTCACCTAAATAAGCAATACAACATTCTTGATTTTTACACACACCTCAGATACCTGGAAACTACATTCTAATAAAGAGAACACTGTCATGTAATAAAAAAAAATGATGTGATCCTGAATTTACCATTTTTCCATTTGCCTTTTGTTATGATAAAACCTCTGATCCTTTCTTCCCATTTTTTAAAAAGATTTTATTTTATTTTTTTTTGACAGAGAGAAACACAGCTAGAGAGAGAACACAAGCAGGGGGATTGAGAGAAGGAGAAGCAGGTTTCCTTCCAAGAGGGGAGCCCAACGTGGGCTCTATCCCAGGGCTCTGGGATCATGACCTTAGCTGAAGGCAGACGCTTAATGACAGGCCACCCAGGCCCCCTCTTTCTCCCCATCTAAGAAACAGCAATATTATAAATCTACATAAATATTATCATGACAGAATTGTGACACCTGAAAACCAAAATATTATTTATACTGATGTACAAATGTTCTGACAACAGTATTGCATTACACAAGTGAAAACTTTATTTCCTGTGTTATTAATAGTGTTAATCCTATTTATTAATGTTAATTTTTATAAACATTTTGCACATGTTTCAATATAAACATATTAAGGTCTCAACCTACATGGAATATATACTTACCAGGAAAGATAATGGTTGAGCAATTACATATTAGCTTTATTTTTTTTTTAAAGATTTATTTATTTATTTTGTGAGAGGGAGCGAGAGTGTGTGGGGGGAAGGGAGGGGTGGAGGAAGATGAAAAGACAGGATCTCAGCAGACTCCATGCTGAGCACAGAGCCTGATGTGGGCTTGATCTTAAGACCCTGAGATCATGACCTGAACTGAAACCATGAGTTGGATGCTTAAACAACTGAGCCACTCAAGTGCCCTTTAATGAGTATTTTTAAATTACATGCAGACTTGAAAACAGAAATTGTGTAGTATCTAATCAATAGACATGTGTTTTTTTCTTCTAACTTCATGAACATACTTGCCTTTGATATTATTCTTCCCATGATGTTATTCTCCCCATATTTTATAACAAAGATGCTTATATGTTTAATATGAACAGGAATCTAGTGAAATATAAGAGTTTTCTATGGGAAAGATACCATCACTGCTTGACAACTGGGAATGGGAACTTCTTGCTGTGTGTCACTGATATGATTTTCTTCAGCATGCACCTCTACCTTTCCTTCCTCCAATTCCCTATGGATAGGAATATAGTAATAATACTAAGGAACTTTCAGGAGATGTGATTTAGTTTGCAAGGTTCCAGAAACTTGTAGCATGGGTCTACTCAGAAGAATGTCAAGACAAACTAAGTAGAATAGAGTGAAGAGGATTTTATGTCTCCAAACTTGGAGAATCTGGTTTGGTTTGGTTTGGTTTGGTTTGGTTTTTTTCCTCTTCAGGTCATCTTTTTTTAATATGGTGTTCATAGCCATGTGAAATAAGTAGTTTATTTGAGATAAGGCATATCTTGTTAAAGAAATATGCTAATAGAGTATGGTGACATTAAAGTATATAATAAAATAGGCTTGTATATTACACCCATACAGAAACAAAGTAGATAGAGGTATTTTGTAGTGATTCTTCATTACTATTAATTAAACTAGTGTGCAGATATTATGATATGACATGATCCATATTCAATAAACATATTTTCAATAAATGAATTAAAATTTCTGTAGAAACCAGTACAATAATTTCTTAAAAAGACCTAATAAGAAACTGTGGGTGGGGCGCCTGGGTGGCTCAGTTGGTTAAGCAACTGCCTTCAGCTCAGGTAATGATTCTGGAGACTAAGATCGAGCCCCACATCGGGCTCCCTGTTCAGTGGGAAGCCTGCTTCTCCTTCTCTCACTCCCCCTGCTTGTGTTCCCTCTCTGGCTGTGTTTCTCTCTGTCAAATAAATAAAATCTTAAAAAAAAAAAAAAAAAA